>CANUEX010045479.1:0-33819 GCA_948099535.1 Jatropha multifida | reverse complement strand
ATGGTTATTCAATAAATTTTCGGGCGAACCAAAATGATTTTCGATCCCCATAATATTACGTGGCGTAATATTATTGGCTAATAATTTACAATTTAAATTTAAATGGGAATGTTTCGAAATAAAAATTTCAGGGTATTACATGATCCGTCTCAAAAGAATTTATCATAAAAGTTTAATTTCTTGTAGTGTGTCTCAAAGTACAAATATTTAAACAATCAAATGAGTTCTCACTAAAACACACAAAATCATCTCGTGGTTTTAGTATATAAATGCTTCACATTTAGCAATAAACATGTCATAAATTACCATGCTCACTCATAAATTACCAACAATAATAAAGTATTTTAAGTTGAATTAAAATATTAGCATACAAATATTTAAATGAAATATAAAAATTATTATATTAAAAGTGCCTTAATAATTCTTGTTCCGTCTTTTTCGTTCAAAGAGCGTTCGTATACGGGTCGTACAAGTAGTAAAAAAGATTATCGTCCCACAGAGATTGGAGAATAGACTATTAATTTATTATATTCAACAATTATTAGGATGATTGAAATTAAATGGGGTTTGAACTGAACTAAGATTCAATTAAATTAAATAAATTAAAATTAAAATAAGCAAATGGAAATAATCAAAAATAAATTCAGCAAATAATTATATAGTTGGTCTAGTTATGGGGTCTCTATTAATTCTTGGGTGCAAACTCTGAATAATTAATTCATCGCTTCAGAATCCTCTTTCGAGCTCAAATGAATCGCTACAACCATATGACATCTACTTTCATAGCCTAATATGGTTAAAACGTTATGTCAATTCCTGAAGAAGAACTAACCTAAAATATCCAGAATCCTTTTTCGAGCTCAAATGGACTATTAAAATTATGCATTTCTACTTTCGTAGCCTAACACAATTTTAATTTATTATTCTGATGTTAATTCTTTTATGCTCAGAGAACCTAGCCGATTTCCAGGTCTAGAAAGAAATTCTAGGTTTAATATGCGAGATCCGACCTAATCTGTTAATCTTTCGGTCTGTTCAAATAGATCTAACATCAAGCAAATATGGGATCCTGACATATTCACATGTATTAAGTTCAACATATTAAATCAGGAATTAAACATACAACATAAATTAAATTATTTAAACTTGCATTTTAAATTAATAGATAAATCTCATAACTTGATCCAAATATTTAGCCTAGCATTATTACAAATAAATTAACACAAATAAAATCCGTAAACGGAATAAAAGCCATGAATAACAAACTTGAGGTTTTTTAATTGGTTGCCACTGAGTTATTCCACATCCAAGCTTGGCTAACGGCTTCTTCTTCTTTTGTATTTATAACAATACTACCTAAACCTACTGACTCTCTCTCTTAATTTTCTTTGCTGGAGTGTGATTGGCTACTCCTATTCTTTCTTTATGCACGGCCACAAGGGCCAAAGGTTGAGTAACCAACCCCGTTTGATCTCTTTCTTTCTTGTTTATATAGACTTTCTTTTCTTTCTCCTCATTGGGTCACATCATCCATGTCAACTTGCACCACTTGCATCTGTAAAGGCCCTCTCCACCGCCCATGTGAAGAGAAGAAAGTAATAAAATAATCAAATGGGGAGATGCATCTGAATTAGGTACATTTTTTCTCCAAAACGTTGTAGTTTTGGTTCAAGTGATCTGTTAGAAGATCATTTCGAAGGTTATCTTGTCTAGTCCAGATTCTTCTACATTGCTTTCTTCTTTCTTTAGCCAGATTGCTGAAGTCTTTGATTGGCCTTTATTTCTCCATGTCCTCTATGTCAACTTGCATAACTTAAGCCTGCCAAGCTATGACATCTGAAAAAATATAAAATTAAAATAATTAATTTCAACAAAACACATAGATAATTAATTTTTCCGTTTGAAAATAATGTTGTTGTCCTGAAAAAATATTTAATTTAATTGAGTAAAATCTAAAATTATACGTGCCGAAACCAGAGCCGCTCTTTGCGTGCGCCTAAATTAAAGCCACGTGCATAAAACGAGTTAATATACTGATACATACTAAATAACAAAGGATGACAGATTAATCGAACGGTTGAGGATGATTTGGTGAAAGATCAGGAGGATATCGTGTAACGACTCTGTTAGCATTTGGAATTGGAATTCTCTCTTTAATTTTTTTGGGTCATCGAAATGGTACTTAACAATAGCATCAGCAAATCCACCAAAGCCAATGCATTCATTTCTTCAAAGACCCAATTCTACAGACCTGTAAATTCGAAGCTTCTTGCTTTACCGTCTGCTGCTTTTGGAGTACCCAAAAGAGTCAGTTTCTCTCTTCGTGCAATGGGTTCATGTGCTTCTTCCCAAAGACCAGACAATATTCAAGGTATTTCTATTTGTTTGTTTTTTCTTTTTCTTTCGAGAAATTCTTCCTCATATTAGATTTTTTACTTGTTTAGCAAATTTAAGATGTTATCTTCATATCAATCTTTAGCTCTTATTTGGTTTATCTATTCTGTCTACTGCGTTGAATGCGGCCCAGTTTGATGCATGTACGTTATATGATTTCTATACAAAGTGCTGTTCAATTATGAGTAGGTCGGGTTTGTGATGAAAAATAGGAGTTTGTTTTCTTTTCTTGAGTTTATTTGTGTAGATGAATGTGATAGTTTAGGAAGTCTGAAATGGACTTTGGGTTTGGCTTGAAATTTTAGAGCACAATGCTTTTGGTGTGAGAGGTGCTTTCTTTTGATTATTTAGTTCTTAGGAGTTGGTATCTGACAATATTTTAGAGCAAAGTAACCGTCCTTGATTTAAGAAATAGAGGTGTCTATAAGTAGCCGTCTGACATAGTTTTTGTCAGACAATTCTGGAAAAGCAGGGAGCCTGTACTACTGTGGCAATTGTAAATTCTTGCTGTCATGGACCAGATAAACTATTCGGGATTTTTATCTTGCATGAGCGTCATAACTATTTGAACTCGTAAAGTTGTTTTGATTCCTTGTGCTGTGTGATTCTTACTAATTAAGGTATATCTTTGTTCCTGAACACTTGGTAACTGAAGAAAATTAATCTTAATGGTTTCAATTAATAATCTTCTACATAGGTTAAGTATGCCCTACTGTGATCTCATTTATTGCTCACTGGATTCTTCTTAAATTCTTCTTATTGACTGCTCTATTGGTTGTTGTACAAAAGTTAGTGATGTTACATATGCTAGTGATGTAGTGTTGTTGACCTTGTGTGAGTGTGTGTGTGTGTGTGTGTGTGTGTGTGTGTGTGTGTTATACTTGGCTCAAATTTATGCAATTAACTACATGCCTAGCACATTTTTGGATTCCCAGTAGTTCATTTCTTTTGGTAGGGAAGGAGAATTAGTTGCCTGGAGGTCCTTGAAGTTGTTGGTAGTCGATACCACGGCAGAATACAGAAATGAGTGTTATTCATGTTCAAAACTGTTTTCAGTTATCCTGAATGTCACTTAATATTTGATAATATTAATCTGTGATTTGTAATTCAATTTCTTGAATCTATCACTACGATTCTTTAAAATTATAGGAGCCTTTACTCATCTTTTAACTGTCTAATTTGTTTTGTTATCTTTCATAGAGGCAGGAAAGGTCGATTATACTTCTGTAGCTGATGATGAATGGAAAAAGAGGCTTACAGCAGAACAATATTACATAACACGTCAGAAAGGGACTGAAAGGGCTTTCACTGGGTATGATTCTATGATGCATTTTTTTTGTTTCTTTTACTGAATTATAATTTAGGAGTTTCTGGGTCTTTTTCTGATAATTTCTTGGCTGCCTGCTTGAACTTGATATGTCATAGTGAGAAGACAAACACTTTCCTTCAAGTCAACAAAAGCTTTTAGAATTATATCTATCCAATATCTATTTGATCAAAATAATGAAAATCGGTACTTTACCTTAACCAAGCCACTGCCTATGAGTCGCTGGCTCATTCTTCAATAGGCATGTGGCTAGAGTCCCAAGCTCTTCTTGGAAGCTTATGGTTTCATGTTCAATTTCACTCTGCTGGGCTTAGTAAATGTGTCAATCTTACAAGATTATTGTGCTGCTTGAGTTATTGAGTTGGATGAACAAAATTAAGGTGTGATCATGCTTTCCAGGTAAGCCTTGATAGATGTATAAAATTTTAACATAGGATTAGCTTGTCTTAAAGTATGCTTAGCATTTACTATCAGAATTTTAACTTTCAAGAGAGTCTGCCTATTTCTTTGCTCATAGCTAGCTTAATAGACCATTGATGATCATGCACTGAACTTTTCTTCCAATAAGGGCATACTGATTCACCATTTTTTTTTCTTAATTTTCAGGGAATACTGGAATGCCAAAACTCCTGGAACTTACCACTGCATATGTTGCGATACACCTCTGTTTGAGTTACGTGTACTCTTTCTTTTTCCTTTTGACATTTAGCTGAATTGAGTTTTTCATGAAGTAACATGCAAATATTTTGTCCTTCAGGTCATCCACTAAATTTGATAGTGGAACTGGTTGGCCATCATACTATCAGCCTATAGGAAGCAATGCAAAATCAAAACTAGACTTGTCAATTATTTTCATGCCCCGACAAGAAGTTGTTTGCGCTGTTTGTGATGCTCATTTAGGTCACGTCTTTGATGATGGTCCACCTCCCACTGGAAAACGCTATTGTATCAATAGGTACACCATCTGGTTCTGCTTTTTTTTTTTGTTACTTTTTTTTTTTTCGGTTTGTACATGTCGGGCTAGGAGTGGTATTCAAGTAAAATCTTCCAAACAGTTGTCGAGCTATCCTAGCAATGGCGACTTAAAGTTCATTAACAATTCACTTCTGCTAATCTAACCTTCTGTTAGCTGTTGTTTCTTTTTTCTTATTTGCAAACTTCTAGTTTCTGGCGAATTTCATTTGAAAATATGACTCTTATTTGCAGCGCCTCCTTGAAGCTGAAACATAAGTGAGAGGAAAATGCAAGTCAAAGTTTGTGTACGTGTAAAGTTAATTATCAATAGTTGTATGTGCTGAAAAATCTGGATGTTATTTTGGATTTGTTGTTGTTCTAGAAGCTGTAAGCACAATTCTGACGTCAGCTTCCTTGCATTACGTTTCTAATCATTTAAGCAATAAAATTGAATAAATTCAAAATCCATTTCATGTGTATGTTGCTAGTCAAATATAAATTCAACTTTGAACTTTTTGGTATTATTAACTTTTTGATGGCTTATTTTGCCCTAAGATTACGAATTATAATTGTAAATTTTGATAACATTGTATATCTTTTTGGATTTTTGATTTTTGTATGTAAAAAGTTGATGTTGTGGTTAGTATAAATTTGGAAATAATAATTTTTAAATTTTTAACTATTTAACAAGTGTTCAATTGATAGAGATGGTCATGGATCGGATTATGTAATATCTAAAATCGATCCATAAATAAATTAATGTGTCGGCTGCGCGTCGGATCAGGTCAATGGTGGATCGGATCAAATTAGATAATATCTATTTTTCTAAAAAAATATTAATTATGCGAAAGCATAAATATTATTAATAATTTAATATAAGTATTAGTTTTATTCATTGCCAAATAATACTGCTAAGTTTTTAACGGGTGTAATTTTATAAGTTGAAATATTTAATAGGTTTGAAATAAAAATTGAAAGTGACAGAGGACTAAATTAATAAAATTCAGATGTCAACTTATATATTGTACCATATGTTATGGTGGTAATTTGTGTGGGGAACGATGCAACTCTCCAAAAGCAATTTTACATGGAAGAATGGCCAACTAACTTTTAACAATTGTTTGAATGAAGGATTCTTGGAATTTTTTTGCAAGTAATTTAAAGTAAGGTTAAATTGTTAGATTGTTTGCGAATAAGGTCCAGGCAACCGACCATTTTAGTTTGTTTGGATAGAGAGTTTTGGGAGGTTTTGAGAGTAAAGTAGGGGTGAGTGAACACTCAGATTGGTTTGAACCGAACTAAATCGAGATAAAAAGAAAGAAGTATAAACTGAAAGTTTTTGCTAACAGACCAATTTGAATCGAAATTAGCTTTTAAATTGAACCAAATCAATCGATTTTGCCATTTTAGTTTGGTTTTAAATTCTATCAATAGATTTTTAGGACATCAAATTGAATCAAAATACTAATTCAGTGTAAATCGAGTAAACCGAGATCCAAACCTCTTTTTATTTAACTGACAAAACTAAACTTAAAATGAGTCAGTTTGGTTTTTAATTTTGTTCGATCAGTAAGTTTGCACACCTCTAAAGTAAAATAAGGTTAAATTATTATATTCTTTGGAAGAAGGTTTGAAAGAAGAGTGAGGTATTTTTATGGTTATTAGTTTTTTTTATGACCTGCGTTGCACGTTGACAATACTCGTTATATTTTTATTTTTTATACTCTTTCAATTTTTTTATTTATATAATATTAAAAATATAATTTTTTGTTTAGATTAAACTAAATACAATTGATTAATTTATATTAGATTTTGCGGTATAAGCTACTTGTACTTGATTTTATTTTTATATAATAAAGAGATTCCAAAATAAAAATCAATCTAATCTCAATACTTAATCCTTCAGTCCCTAATTTATAAATACAAATTTTTAAAACTTTGATAGGTGCTCAAAAAGAAAATCAAATTATCACACAATCCCCAACCCTTGCACTCGATCCCGGATCAATATGAGTTTAATATTTTTGAATTCCTAAATTATGATTAAATTAATACTTAAGTCCCTTAACATTTGAGTAATTATTTTGAAGGATCTAACTAATACTACCGTTACATTGTGAGGTCCTTCCATCCAAATTTTCATCTTTTTTCATTCTATATGGACTGAAAAGTTAATATTACTCAAAAGCGAGGGACCTAAATGTTAATTTAGTCATAATTTAGAGATCCGAAAATATTTAATTTTCTACATTTAAGTCCCTCACTTTTGAGTAACATTTACTTTTCAGTCCATATAAAACGGAAATTTGGATGGAAGGACCTCACAGAATAACAGTTGCATTAGTTAGATCCTTTAAAATAATTACTCAAATATTGAAAGACCTAAGTGTTAATTTAGTTATAATTTAGGGACCCGAAAAATATTAAACCCGATCAATATCTATATACAATCATAATGAAAAATAATAATTATTTCTTTTTACTGGTAGATAAAAGAAAAAAAATAATTTGAATTAATAATTATAATTTTTTAGACTATAGTGATAGTATTATTTACCCAATGCATTAGAGAAAGAAATATATGAATATACACACAAATTCTTAAAATCCAAAAATGATCAAAAACAGAAATATATAGTTCTAGGTTTTTTCAATTTCATAAAGCTATTTTCATTCAAGTCAAACATATTTAGGATATAAAAGAAAAAATATCAATAAAAAAAAATGTTTAATCATGAGGCCATCTATTTATTACAAGGAAGAGATAAATCTCTTCATAAATTAAAATTATAGTGGTTACAAATTAATTAAAAAAATAATAAATAATAAATTTTATTAGGAATAAAATTCTTTTAAGAACTCAACATGTAATAAGAAATAAATTATATAAAAGAAATATCAAATTGAATTTTAAAAATAATACCCTAAAAATGCTATAATTTAATTAAATTTAATTTTGTTGTAAAAAAAATTAAGCCAAGTCAATTAATGAAAATTACAAAGCAAATCATGTTATGATCCAATATTAATTAGTTAATGAGCTTATTCAAGTTTTTGTTTCTTTATTGTTCTAAATTGCAAATTCAAAATAAATAAATAAGTTAATTAAGTAATAAAAAAATTACATAAAAGAAATATTATCCACAATTTTTCCTATAACTATAAAAAAGAGGAGTTTACTTTTTTCTTTTTTCTTTTTTCTTTTTTATATATATATTTATTTAAAGTATAATTTTTAAAAATTATATCCAGTCAAATAATAAAATATAATTTTCTTTCTCGTCTTAACCCTAGATATCCGACCCAATCAAGTCCATTGGGTTAGAACTAAATCTTGTTCGCACCAATCGGCACAAGAAGGGATAAAATGCTCCCACTTGATTAGAACTAAATCTTGTTTGCACCAATTGAACCTCAACCTCACTTAAGGAAGAAGAATATTGAATTATTCATCCAAACACTCATTGATATAAAATGTAATTTTCGAATTAATTATGACTAAATTTATTTTTAAATATTCTAAATTTCATTGAGAGCGATATCGAAAATCTCATTATTCCATCTCCTCTTCTTTCCACATTTATATATCATACTATTTTCATATTTATATACAGTATAAACCTATAGATTTAAAGGGTTAAAAATTTTCAAAACTCTCTATATTTCTTAACCCACGAAATTGGATGGCCAGAAAGGATTGAGAATTTTTATTTTTCATATCCCTGTATCTATTTTCTAAAAATACTAAATTGCTCTTTTTTATATTTCTATTTAATTAATGTCACTGAAAACTTAAATATGAAATTTTATTTTTATAAATAACCAGTATTTGAAACCATACGAAAGCTTTTTTTATATACCCAGTGTAACGCCCTGACTCCAACCACTAGAGGAATTGTCCGCTTTGGATCAAGCTGGCTCCCCCATACACCGCACGGTTTTGTCCTACAGGTGAAATGGAAACTTCTCAGGAGGTCACCCATCCTGGGATTTCTGTTAAACAAGTATGTTTAACCCTGAAGTTCGTCCAACTTTCTAGCCATTCCACCAAAAGACGCCTCTGATGATTAGTTACCCCCTTTTCGATATATGATCCGATTCATTTCTTTGTACCGCATTCCACTACCTTAGCTAGCCTGTCATTCTAGAAGCTTGCTAGAAGCCCTGCTCTACCCACCCTCTTAGGATCGCTTTGCCGGGTCGGGATGTCACAGGTCCACCAGCTTCCGCATGGTTCGTCCTCGAACCATATATCTACTAGACGGGATCAGGCTCTGATACCAAATTGTAACGCTCACGGTTTTGTCCCGCAGGTGAAATGGAAACTTATTAGGAGGTCACCCATCCTGGGATTTCTGTCAAACGAGCATATTTAACCCTGGAGTTCTTCCAACTCTCTAGTCATTCCACCAAAAAGCGCCTCTGATTATTAGTTACCCCATTTTTGATATATGATCTGATTAATTCCTGTGTCTCGCATTCCACTACCCTAGCTACTCTGCCATTCTAAAAGCTTGCCAGGAGCCCTGCTCTACCCGCCCTCTTAGAATCGCTTTGTCGGGTCGAGATGTCACACCTAGTCTGCATTGCCAACTGAGCCATAACCCATAGGTATCTAAAATAATATTTTAATATTTATAAATTAATATTTTACTTAAAAAATAGTTAAAATCATTTTGTATATCTAAAATAACAACTTTTTTAGGAGGGTTTTCTTTTTAAATCTCTTGTATAATTTTACTTTCTAATATTTTCAAAATCAAATATTGTAATTTTCAAAAAAAAAAAATCAAATATGTAGTTTTATTAAATCTTTATTTATTTTATCATCCTTGTTATATGTAGAAGAGTGGGAGTGACTTCTATGTAAAGAGTGGTGGGGGTGGTACGTAGAAGAGTGGGGCAAGTTTTCTAGTGGTTATTGGTTTCTATGTAGAAGAGTGGGTAGGGGTGGGGGTGGCCTTGGCCTTATTCTATGTATAAGAGTCGGGGTGGGAGTGGCCTTGACCTTATTCTATGTAGAAGAGTGGGTGGGGCTGCAGGTGGGGGTGGCCTTGGCCGTGGCCTTATTCTATGTAGAAGAGTGGGGGTGGTTTCCGTGTAGAAGAGAGTTCAGTGGGAGTTATTTAGCACTGCATTTTTCAACCTTTTAAATTGTAACTTGGGGAGAATTAGAAGTTCTAGTTTCATGTTTATATTTTAAAATCTAAACATTATATTTTTGTTTTTATCTTTCTATGGTTTTTGAGTATTGAGGGAGACATTATATTTTTGTTTTTATCTTTCTAAATTTTTTTGGAATATTGAGAGAGATAGAGATTCGACTCTGGACCTATTGTCAGATCGTATGTATACTTGCTACTAAATTATGCCTTAACTACCTTTCTAACTAATTTATATATCCTTGACATTTAGTTCAGAAAGGATTAGTTAATGTCAATAAATTACTATTTTATAAAAGAAATAATCCTAATTAATTAATTCGTTTGTCCGAAAATTTTAACAAATAAGGGTTTTTTTTTTTTAAATTTCATATTCAACTTCTTTTTAATACCTTCAAATCAAATAATACAAGGTGACTAAATTTTCATTTATTTTTATATCCTTTATTTTATTTTACCAGATCTTACTTTCACCAAATCTCTACCTAAATTTTATTTTTTTTACTCATTGGAACCTTTTATGTGCCGAATAATACTGTGGGTTACACAATATGGATAGTCGTTCTCTTAACTCACCAAATTGGCAAAAACAACTATATTAGAGATGACTCGAACTTGAGACTTTCCACTCCTCATATAAATGAGAAGACTAATCAGACCACACCATCTGATTTGTAATTTTAGTTAAATATTTAATGTTACGATTTTATTGAAGGAAAATATGAAAGGAAAGAAGTGACACATATTAGCGTGTTCGGCAGCAGCGTTTGAAATAATATTTAATGTTTTCATAGAGTTAAAACACTATTTTAACTAATTATAGTGTTTAGTAATACAATATATATCCTGACGCTTAGAATTTGAGACTGTGTTTTATGAAATATTATATTCATTAACGTTTAGTGTTTTATAATTTTTTATTACATTTATATCCATAACTTGTCTTCACCTTATTCCTTGCTTTTATATATTTTTGTCATTTTATATTAAACAGCTAATCAACTATTATTTATATTGAACATTTTTTTTCTAAATCATTATATAATTGTTAACCATTAACAACTAATATTTAACAATAAAAAACTAGTAAAACAGTTGACAGCTATTAAAATAGTTAACAGTTACTAGAAGAACTAAATTTGCTGAACAAACTGATTAAAAAAAATTAATTTTCTTGTTTAGGAATAAAAGAGAAAATATTGATTAATGAAAGAAAAAATGTAAAAAATTCTCTTGGGGCGCATCAAAATTTAATGTCTCTACATTGTAGAGAAATATGACATATTGGAAAAAAAAAATGATACTATTCATAAATAATCAAATATTATCCGTTTATATTATAGATCTTAAAATTTATGAAAGTAGTATACTAATATATAGTTTATCGGTAAATGCATATATAACCTAGTTATAAACCCATATCTCAATCCCTTTTCGTTCAATATTAAAAAAAAAAAATTTAAGAATATGATTAAAATTATAAAATTATAGCCTAAAAAAAATAGACATTTTATTCCATCCAAATAGAAGAGAGAAAAAAGAAAAAGAAAATTTGTGTGTGTTTGGTTATGTCCTATAGATCTTCCTGTGTTGTTGATTGGCGATTTGAAACTGACATTCGGGATGCCCCTAATAACCGACGAATGGTTAAAAAATTTTTTTACTATTTTTCTACCTTGTTTTCTTTTCTTTCAAATCCAAGCAATTTATTTTTCATAGGCTAAAAACATTTTTGGACCCGCAAACATTAGCTAATCACTGCACGATGGAAACAATACTACATGATAGGTAAACTTTCATAAATTTTTCTATTGACCCTTTTTTGAAGCATTTTCCTATTGAAACCTCAAACATGGCATTGATCGCACATGGAATCCTTTTTTCAGCCCTTTTGATAGAGTATGACTACACTCAAAAAATTGAGCGCGCTTGCCGTTATTTGCTCCATTACTGTACAAGATATAATATATAATTTTAGGTTATTTATGGCAACTAGCTGACTTGGCAATCCTAGAATAATTGAGCTGGCATCAAGAACAGTTAATAATGTACTAAGCTTTTGGCGCCAAGAATATCAAATTCAAACAATGTGTTAGATAGTTAGCAAATTAGTTTTACGTTTTGTTATAGTATCTGTATATACACATTTCCTTTATACTTTCAAGTTACTAAAGAATCAAAAATACCAGAGAAGATATTTTTTCTCCCAATCTATTCTATTTGTCTCTAATCTGCATTGAAACACATATGAGAATTGTGATTTCAATTCTATTCATGGTATCAAAGTGGTAAATGATCTTTTGGACCGCGATTACTTGATCCTGATTCAAGATGACTCTTGTAGGCAAAGCCATTGCGAGTAGAACTAGAACCAGAGGAGTTACTGATGGCGATGAAGAATTACTGGCACTTCAAACTCAGATCAGACGAATCTGACGCTTGTAAGGTCTCCTCTAACTAGATTGAATTACCTTTCATGGAGCAGGTCCATGATTGTAGCATTGAGAGCTAAGAACAAAATAGGATTCACTAATGGCAGTTTTCCTAAATCTGACATCAACTCACCGCAATATGAAAAGTGGTTGAGAGTTGATTTAATGGTTGTGTCATGGATTTTAAACTCCATATCTAAGGAGATATGGAAGCATGGTTGCGTCATGGATTTTAAACTCCATATCTAAGGAGATAATGGAAGCATTTTTGTACACAGACTCTGCACAGACACAATGGGAAGAAATTGCTCAACAATTTGGTGAGAGCAATGGACCATGCTTATACCAAATTAAGAGGCAGATCAGTTCATTTTCTCGAGGAAATATGCCTATTGTTGTCTATTTTATGAAGCTGAAGAAACTTTGGGACGAATTAAATTGCTTAAGGCAACTCCCTGTGTGTTCATATGGAGCCTCTAGTGCTCTTGCTGAAATGGATGGTTTGACAAATTTATGAAATTTCTCATGGGCCTTAATGATAGCTACGATCATGTGTGCAACCAAATCTTATTGATGGATCCACTTCCATCCATCAATGAAGCTTCTTCCATGGCTTTGAGAGTGGAGAAGCAGAGAGAGATCCAATTGAATTCCACAGCAACTAGTGAAATCTCGGGGCTTTTTCCTAAAATGGTGCTATGAAAAAAAATATTTTCTTAAGCGGTGTTGGGTGAAAAATATTTACCAAAATGGTGTTCTGCTGACATTTCAAAAGCTTTTGTTCTAGTCATAGTGCAACAAATGCATTGTTGCATTATGACTGGAACAAAACCATTAAATTTTAATTTATTTTAACGATGTGCAGCAGCTTTATAGAACAATATTCTTTCTCCTCTACCTTTTTCGAATGTTACACTATAAGTGAAACAATACCACAGTATCAATTCAATTTATTACATTATAAGTGAAACAACGTGAGAGTATCAGAAATATATTCAGTTAAGTGAAACAATTTCATAATATTAGGAATATATTCGCGAGAGAGTAAGACACGTTTAATTTGTTGTTATAGTTACAGTGAAACAATTTCGCTATCAGGAATATATTCTTGGTGTTATTGAGGTTACAAAGTTCAATTTGTTACACTTATAGTGAAACAATAATGTAAGACAAGATTCCCCTCAACAAATGTTGCTATTGTATTATTATTAGTGTAACATTATGAAGATTCTTGTGGTGTAAGAAGTGAAAAAAAAGAAAGTAAAAAGAATATTCACTGTTAGATCCGTAAACCTTTGTATAATTGTCTATATAAAGAAAATAATGGTCTTACACTACTGTTACACTTACAATGAACCAATAGTGTAAGTGTAACAATAGTGTAAGAATGAGAATTACCTAGTGTAACAATAGTGTAAGGCAAGATTCTCATGCCAACTAGAAAAGCAAGGCAAATGTTGATACTTCTCATTTTATACTATTATTACACTTATAGTGAACCAATAGTGTAAGTGTAACAATAGTGCAAAGTAAGATTCCCACGTCAACTAGAAAAGCAAGGCAAATATTGGTACTTTTTCTTTTATACTATTGTTACACTTAATAAGTGAACCAATAGTTCAAAGCAAGATTCTCACGCCAACTAGAAAAGCAAGGCAAATGTTGTTATTGTGTTTTTATTAATGTAACATTAGAAGAATATTTACTGTTATATCCGTGAACTTTTGTGTAGTTGTCTATATAAAGAAAACAATATTACTTCATTTTTGCTCTGTTTTGATTTTTATAAAGAAACACATGCGAGTGCTTCTCCAGTAAGCTTTGGTAACATTTTCTTTTTGTTAATATATTTTGTTAATTGAGTAAATATTTTATATACTTTTTTTTTGTTAACAAGTTTTTTAACAATGTTAACATTTTTTTTTGTTATTATGTTTAGATATACTTATTTTTTTCTCATGATATTGTGTATTTATTTTGTTTTAGGCTCAACATTAAAAGTAAAAGTAATCCTCTTATTTGAAGGTAAGTACTTGTATTTATATGTCAAAATCATTTTAATTTAATTCATTATTTTTCTTTTTTTTTGAAGAATTAATTACCCATCTTAGTGAATTATTATTTTATAAAAAAAAAGTGAAAATATGACTTTGATGAATATGTTTGTTTGTTATCTGATCTGAACATGTTTATTTGTTATGACCAAATATTCCACATATTGAACAATGGATTCTTGATGTACTGTCGAGCTTAGCAACTTTCCAATCCATCTCATTGTGAATTCGAGATGATTTTGGTCTATCTTTATTCTGTGTTCGTGACACATTTGCGATAAGTGGCTTACCATCTGCAACGAGCCAATAGTCAAAATGTCCGAGGGGATGAAACATATATTCATAGCATTTTAAAGATTTCTCTAGGTATAATACTTATCCACGAACTATGTATAATTAATGCCTTTTGAGTTGTATGTAGCTATTACATGAGAACAAGGGATCATAATCTCTTGAAATTTGCCACACTAACATGTCCCATCTTGAAGCTTAACGACTTGCTTTTCTCCTTTCTTCTCAATACGGATTTCAAATTCTATTATCTGGCTATTAAATGCAACAATGCGATGGCCACCTGATGCAATTTCATTTTCCTTAAGCATTTCTATGCAATAATGGTGAACACAAAGCCATTTATGTTGTTGATGAATGAAATTGGTGCGTCTAGTGTCAAAATAACGAACGCATTAATAAAAAATTTTATCCACCATTGTTATAATAGGTAAAGCCCTGAAATCTTTAAGCATACCATTCACATACTCATTGTGTTGGTTGTCATAGAGCCATACCATTTCCCTCCATCGTGTGAACGCGTCCATTTCTCCAGTTCAATCTTATCAGCCCATTCAGCTGTCTCTTAATGTAATTCACGAATGTTTTTCATTATGATGAAGAACTTCCTCTTTTGATTTTCATAGGCTGGTAGCTTCAAGATAAATGAACAAGGAAAATGAAAGAGCACTTAAAAAATCTCAGAATTAAATTACAAAAATATATACAAAAACCATCAATTAGACAACTTACTAGCAATTTGCAAAGCTTCTTTCATTTGAGCATTCTTGAATTTAGTATTGTAATTCCTGAGAATATGGCGTATGCAGTAGCGATGATGTGCTGTTGGAGGCAACCACCAATCTTTTTGCATTGCTTTTTAATACCAACATGACGGTCTTATATCACACATAGATTGTCTTGTTCAGTGATAAAAACTCTGATGCAATCCATAAACCAACCCCAATTAGAAGCATCTCCCTTCTCAACTATGGCAAATGCAAGTGGAAATATCTAGTTATTCCCATCGAGTGTTGTTCCACACAATAGACAACTAGTACATTTTCCATATAAGAACGTTCCATCTACCATTATAATAGAACAACAGTGTTAAAATCCTTCAATTGATTGCTTGAATGCCCAAAACATCCGATAAAAATGCAACAATGTGGATCTATGATATCATTTATGGAATGGTCATAGTCTTCAATAATAATAACTGAGCTAGGATTGAAATGAATAAATGCAGTCATGTACTGGCATAATCATTTATATGATTCATCCCATCCCCCAAATAGCTTGACAATGGCCATTTGTTTCGCACGCTAAGTTTTCCAATAAGTGGGCTCATATCCGACCTTATCTTTAATCTCAGCCAATAGAGCTTTAATTTTGATATTTGATTGTCCTTCTATCATAGGTAGAATAAAAGCACAAATATATTTAATATCCAAATTCTGATGGTTGTATATCAATTGGTTGTTAGTGCAGGTGTGACCACCATTATACCTTATTATTTTCCATACATTGGACCCATCCATCTTGCTTGCCTGTAATCTCCAATTACATTGATGTGATTGATATGTACATTTGATAGCATATGTTGTGGGTCTGGTTTCAATTGTATTGAAAATGATGATATCTTCTTAGATTGTATTCTTTAACAGCTGCTTTTACTGCATGTTTGGAGGGAAATAACATACCAACTGAAAATTCTTTTGATGGATCCCAGATTGAAGAACACAAAGGTTTAGCATGAGGATCCATTTCAACAAATCAAAATCAATTTCCGACAATGGTGCTAAGGGAACAGTAGGCAATATTGAATTTTGGATATAAGTGTTATAGTATTCTTGAAAATTTAGAAAACCTTCATCATCCACATCATCTTCATTGTACCATAACTCATCCTCGTCGTCTTTGTCTTCTTCATTGTAATCACCATCATCGCCAACACCACTACCATCACAACTATCAACACCTATATTACCATTGTTATCACCATCCTCATCCCTATCTCCATCCCCATCACCACCATCTCTATTCTTATCCCCATCACCATTTCCATCATCACCCCCATCCTCATCCTATCCCCATCCCCATCCCCATCCCCATCCCCATCCCCATCTTCATTTCCATCACCATCCCCATCCTCATCACCATCCCCATTCCTATCATTAGCATTATCATAGTTACTAGGACTTGGAGGAACACCCCGAAAAATATCAATGTAAAACTGAATACACTTTATATCGACAAACTGACTAATATAATCAAACATTAAAGAGACATCATTATCATTTCACAACTCTATACAGTCAAATTGCATATCACCATTTACTAGTACAGGTTGTCTAAACATTATTTTAGCTAGAAATTCATTATTTTCCTTTTTGTTTGATTGCTCACAAAATTTTTATGACTAACTCTCTGAATCTCAATCTTCTAGAAATTTTAAAAATCTTTTATCTACCACCATAGTCATATCCAAATTGACTATGAATAATCATGTCATTCCAGTGAGCACAACCATATGATGGAGTTATCATTTTCTGCAAAATATATTTTTCAATTTGAATTAGTTTTTTGTGACCTTAGAATAAATTTTATTTGACCATTATTGAACATATTGATTATTTAACTTATTTTATATTTACAATATTCTCAACCTCCAAATAATTTAATACTCAACCTTCATAACCTAACATAATTTTATATTTAAAATGTTCTCTAACTCAATTTATAAATAAGTTATTAGGAGATATATGCAACAAAAATAATAACTTAAATTAAAATGACTTTTCTATTTAATAAAAATTGTATACCTTAAAAACAAACTTCTCATACATATGCGGAGTCTACAAAAAAAAATATTACAAGTAAAATACTTTGTTCGTAATAATTAATACTATAACTTAACAAAAAAAAAAAGTAATATAAACTTACCAAAAAGCATGAATCTTCTATCTGACTTATCACACTTTTATTTGTTTCTTAGTAGAGTAGTAGTAGAAAATGATAATATGTAGTATATAATTTCTTTCTAAAAATAGCAGAAGAAAGAAAGGAAATTAATAAAAACATGCATCATAATTAGACGATGGACGGGATTTATATAAGCCGGATGGAGTTATGAAATATCTATTGTTCTACTAATAATGTAACAATTGTAAAGATAAATCCCTACAAGATTTCGTCCATTCTCCCCTTACTTTACATATCTTTCTAAACTTTACTTACACATCTTCCCAAAGCAAAGAATATATTCCTGACACTATGATATTGTTCAGTAACACTATTTTATTTATACGGCCACTTAGAGATTCACGGATATAACAACAAATATTCTTTTTTCTTTCTTTATTTTTGCTTAATCTTTTTCATAATGTTACACTCATAATGTTACACTAATAAAGGCACAATAGCAATAATTATTAAACTGACACTATGACATTATTTCACTTATAGTGTAATATTCAAAAAAGGCAAAAGAGAGTGAATATTGTTCTGTAAAGTTGCTGCACATCGTTAAAATAAATTGAAATTTAATGGTTTTATTGCAGTCATAGTATAACAATGCATTTGTTACATTATGATTAGAACAAAAGCCTTTGAAATGTCAACAAAATACCATTTTGGTAAATATTTTTCACCCAACACCGTTTACAAAAATATTTTTTTTCATAGCACCATCTTGGAAAAAAGCCTAAAATCTCGAATATGATGCTTGCACATGCGAATGGTGGCCATAATGGGAATGAAGGTTACAAAAGGAGCAATGCAAGTGACAACAAATCCTATTATAAAAGGAAGGAAGGGTACAGTGGAGAGGACAAATCAAAACAATATTGAAATCACTGCAACACCATAGGGCACACTAGAGACACTTGTTTCAAAATGCATGGTATCCAGATTGGTATTATGACTTGAAAAAAAAAAGAGGAAATGGTGCTAAAGCTAATGCAATAGCAAGTGGAGAAGAAACAGCATTAGGTCAAATGATAACAATGATGCCAATTGAAATTGACAACAAATGGAATGAGAATCTAACCGAATTATGCAGCAGGAAGTTTTAAAAGCTGTGAAAGGAAAGGCGCAAAAATGAATGTTAGCAGTGATGAATCAATGATCAATGCTGTCAGCTTTGCAAGTACAATACTAAATTATGTTACTCAAAGCTTAGATTATAAGGAAAAGGGCAAGTGGATCGTGGATACTGGTGCCACAGATCACATGACCCACAATATCTCTCTTTTTGATATAATAACCAAACTAAAAAATACCAAAGACAGTAAGACTGCCTGATGGAACCCACAAGATAATTACTCACATACGAAATATTAAATTGCACAAAAGAATACACTTGATTGATACCCTATACATATCAAGCTTCAAATGCAATTTAATCTCTGTGACTAAATTTACCAAAACCTGTAAAATTCCAGTCAATTCTTTTCCTGATCATTGCATTTTACAGGATTTGCTAAATAATGACACTATTGCTATTGGAAAAGTGCATGAAGGTCTTTACCACTTGAGTCAAGAGTCCTTTATAGTTAAAAAGGCTAAAATAGCCACTCATGCTTGTAAAAACAATGCCGGTGCTGATTCTGTTTTGTGGCACTATAGGTTAGGACATGTGTCAAACTAAAGATTGCATAAAACATTTATTATTGACGTTTGGAATTTAAATGATCTTATATGTACTATATACCCTTTGTCTAAACAACAAAGGCTGCTTTTTATCTCAGTGGTCATATTACTGAAAATATCTTTGATTTAGTTCATATTGACCTTTAGGGACCTTACCAGGTAAAATCTGTAACTGGAGCTTCTTACATGGTCACAATTGTTGAAGATCATAATCAATATACCTGGACGTACATGATCAATACCGAACATCAAGTTTACTTAGTCCTAAGCCATTACTTAACACTCGTTGAAACACAATTCCAAAAGAAAATCAAGGCCATAAGATCAAACAATGGCACAGAGTTTATAAATGAATAATGTGCTGAACTCTTCCATTCCAAAGGCATTCACTACAAAAAATCTTGCCCCTATAGCCCTCAACAAAATAGAACCATAGAAAGAAAGAAAGAAAAAAACTCTTATCACACCCCAAAATTTATAGTACGGCGGTTTTAGGGTCTAGGTTAGCTTAAGACCACTGAGCACCTCATAGAACCCACAACTAATCCTATTGCACACATTAATTATCTTGATTATTAACTTAGGTGGGATACAATCAATTTATTTATTTATTTTTTTAATTCCTTAGATTACTGAATATAGTCTTTCACATACTTATATAATTACATACCACACTATTATAATATTACTTACAATATAGCTTATTTATGTACCATACTAATATCATTTTCGAAAGTACTACGAAGCAACTAGAGTTCATACAATTATCAATAGTTTATAGTATCAATATCTATTTACTTTATTCACAAGCTTCTTATTGAAAGAAGGAAATCAAGAAATTGAAGAACTAGGATCACCTCTACTTGAAGCCACAGACGCTTGAATGAGTTATCAATTCAATGAGATTAAAATGTCATATGGGTAGTATGTATGTTGAAAAGTATCTCAGGGTTTAACATTTATAGCAATACTAGATAGTTGTACTATTATAACTCATCGATAAAAATAAATTTGTATGAAAGGATTCATGGTAATCAAATCAATATCACAAATGAAGGTATCAATAAGGACTTGTAATATCACAAATAAAATATCAATAAGGATTCGTAGTAATCATATCAATATCACAAATGAAATATCAATGAGAATTCATAGTAATCAGATCAATATCACTAATATGACAGATAATTATATAGATATCACTGAAGAAAATATTTCACTATGTATATTCCAGTGCTATCATACACTTCACACTTTAGGGCATTAACTTCTCCTTTTAGTCACAGATGTCTATGTGCACATAGCTTGATGGTTTGGCCCTATCAAGATTGAGATTTTGTCATATTGGGTAACGAATGGATTGGTACAAAAATAGGTATGGAGGCCAAATAAGTTTCACAATTCATAGTCTCAATATTGCAATCAACAAATAGTTTCAAAAACCAACCATGGTATGTATTTGATCAAAAGTTTCAATACAACAAGGAAAGGTTAGACACTATAACTCACCTTGAACTCGAGTATTTGATTCCCTTGGGTCACTTATAATTCCAAAAAGATTTGTAGTGATCCTTGACCTATGTTCACATTTAAACAAATATTGCATTTTTAGTTTATTTCTAGCTCTTTATTAACATTCAAAGTTCTTTAATATTTTTATTTATTAAATTTGAAATTTGAAATTTTGGGATAGAAATTTTACATATTAAACTTAATATTCATCCATTTTATATCTATGTTCATGGTTAAATCATTTAGGTTTAAGTTCGGTTAACTTTAGTGCAAATTAAGAAAATTTAAAATTTCCAACATGTGAGTCACTTGAATTCTTTTATTTATATTTTTAATTTGATAAATCCTTTTGCTCTAAAATTTTTATGCAATAATCCCAACATCTCAAGGCACTCTCATATTAAATTTCATGCATTTTGGAGTTCTTTAGCTTATTTGAATAAATTAATTACAAAATCAAAATTTTCAATCCTCTTAGACTGAGTTGTCTCATTTATTTATTTAGAATTTCTAATTTTCTCATCATTTAGACTTAAAAACCTTTTTAACATCTTAAGCTATATTTTTGAAAAATTTTATAATTTTTGAAATTCATTTACATTGTCAAACAATCTAAACATTATGGTGAAATCTGTTTAGAGTATCATACTGAACAAACCCGTATTTACTTAGTCATAAATCTTTTTCCTTTAATCTTTTGGAATTTTCCTATCACCAAAATCTTGCTAACATTCTAGTCTAGCTCTCTGTAAAATTTCATAATTTTTGAAGCTTGTTTACATATTTAATTAATTAAAACTTAGTGGCTAAATTTAAACAGTTTCATTGAGACAGTTTGAAAATTATAGTTTCTAGCTTTTACATGTTTAATTATTTTTTTATCCTAACCAATTTCTAACATCTTAAATGATTAATCAACATATTTAAAAGATAATTTTTATGCTTTGATTAAAAGATAATTTTAAGTTTTGATTCATCAAATTGAAGGTCTAAGCTTATATAATAAAAATTAAAATGCAGAATTTAAAATTCTTTACCTCTTTTAGTTCCTCTTATTTTCTCTTTCTTCCTATCACTTGTTGGTTTAATTATTCCTTTAAAATACTTATAGATACTTATGATCAATTGTTAAATAAGCTATGATAGGTTTGAAATCAATAGAAATGAGAAGGGAAAGAAGGCTATGGTTACAAATTCTTTTGGAGGTGGAGAAGTGAGTTTTATCTCCTAATACATTTGTTTTCTTTTTGCTAAGGAGATGAATTACCTCTTGCCCTTCTTCCCTTTTTATAGTGTACGATTTTGATTTGTAGGTAACTCCTTTGAGTAGTAGATGAGTCTTTTAATTTCTAGATGTGTCCTTTTAGTAGTAGATGTGTCTTTTTAGTAGTAGATGAGTCCTTTGATTTGTAGGTGACTAATTTGATCTATTGGTCACAAAAAAAACTATTTATCACTTATTTACCTAATTTGCACAATATTTGGACTATAACACTTTTATTGCATCTAGGGTGTTACAATTCTCATACAAATGGCAAGAGCTTTTAAAATACAGTCCAATTTACCCAATAAATTTTAGTCAGAATTGTCATCAATTGCCACCCATATATCAAATAGACTATACCAACTTCTACCCTAAAATGGAAATCACCTTATGAAACCTTGTTCTCTACCAAACCAGATCCATCCTACGTGAGGGTAATTGGTTGCTTATGCTATGCCTCAAATACCACCCCACATAAAGACAAATTTGAACCAAGATCATCCAAATGTATCCTATTAGGATATGCCCACAATCAAAAGGCCTACAAATTATATAACATGCAAAACCATACCATTTTCACATATGGAGATGTCATATTTTTTTAATATCAATTTCCATTCCATAATACACATTCTGCAGACACATAACCCATTTGCCGTCCCAAATACATCAACAACACTTACCCCAACACATATGATCTAAGTACATCCTCACCTAACCAACCAACAAACACACCCAACATGAACCAATCAGTAGATTTACCAACACCATTCACAATAACCCTAGTACTTGTACTAGCTCCAGTTATAAATTCAAGTCCAAATCCGATACCCACACCAGACCTTATGTCAAATCATGAGTCTGACCCCAATCCAAACAATTTGGGAAGATCTACAAGAACCATCCAAAAACCAAATTGGCTTCAATATTTTGTCACAAACGTAATTTCTAATAGCAATAGTGCCATTGTAACACCCTAACTTCAAAGAAAGTATTATATTCCAAATATTATGTAAATTAAGCAAATAAATAATAAAGGAGAATTTTATAAAATGCGTGACCTATTTAAAAGATTACTAAAATGCAAGAAAATAAAATTTGTAAGGTATTAAAGTAATGAATATATAAAATCCTAAAACTATTAGATGCATGATAACGTAAAAGCATAAATATATATATATAATAAGAAAATTTAAAAATTAAAGGAATAAAACTCTAAATCAAATAAGTTTAAGTAATAAAAATATGAAATGACCAAAAAGGATATCTAGACTACTACTTAACCAAAGTAACTAATGAGGATAAAAGGAAAATTTTTTTCTACAATTGACAGCTTAATATTTGCATAACACAATATATGATTCATCCTTCTAAATTAAGAAAAGGAAGACATGTGTATTAGCAAAGAGATCATATTTTCACTAATTCACCCCTTTCACATTTTCAAAGTTGATTTCTCCCTTTCACATTTTTTTTTCAATCATTCTAGCAATTGCTAGAAGTCATTCATCACAAAATACTAAGTGACTCATCCTTTAAATTAAGAAAAGGGGAGATAAATGTATTAGAGAAAAAATCATATTTTTTTTTATTCACACCTTCATTTCAACCTTAACTTTTCCATTTCATTTAATTCTTTATAAATACACTACTTGCCTAAGTTTGTTTACAATAAAATATTAAAAATATACAAGTGTTCCAAGAAGAGATTAAACCAACAAGTGATAAGAAGGAAGACAAAAACATAAGGGAGCAAAGAAAGGTATAAAATCTAAAAATTCTGTCTTAGATTTTAAATTATATTTTTCTAAGTTTTAATCTTTATTTTGATGAATCAAAGCTTAAAATTTATTTTTACAATATATTAATTAATCATTCAAGATGTAAAAATTATTTTGGATAGAAAGTAATTGAACATGTAAAAGCTAAAAAAGCTTATTTTTCCAAAATGTCTCAATGAGCTGCTTAAATTCAGTTACTGTGTTTTTAAATATGTAAACAAGCACCAAAAATTATGAAATTTTGTAGAAAGGCACCTAAGGCATCTGTAAGGTTGTGGTTGAAGGAAAAGTCTAGATGATGAGGAAAATTAAAAATATTAATAAAATAAAGAAGACTACTTAATATAAAACTGAAAATTTTAGTTTTGTAATTAATTTATTTGAATAGGTTAATGGACTCCAAAATTCGTGAAATTTAATATGAAAATACCTCGTGATGTTAAGAACCACTTGGTAAAATTTTAGAATAAATGGATATGAGAAGATAAATATTCAATTAAATAAACACATACTACTCATGTGTAGAAAATTCTATGTTTTACTAAATTTACACTAAATTGAGCATATTAAAATATAAGTGAATTGGCTATGAACATGAGCATATAGTAAATGAACATAAAGCTTAATATGTATAATTGCTATCCCTAAAAATTTATATTTTAAATTTAATGAATAAAAATATTAAAGAACCTTGAATGTTAATAAAGAGCTAGAAACAAACTAAAAGTGAAATACAAGTTTAAATATGAATATAGATCGAGGATTACTACGGGATTATTTTGAAATTATAAGTGATCAAGAGGAATCAAATTCTCATTTTCAAGATGAGTTATAGTGTCAAACCCTTCCTTCTTATATTGAAACTTCTGATCAAATACATACTATTGTTGGTATTGAAACTATTTATTTATTGAGATATTGAGATTGTAAATTGTGAAACCTATCTGTCCTCCATACCTATCTAATTGTACCAAGCCATTTGCTAGCTAATATGACAGAATCCCAATCTTAATGGGGGCTATATCATCAAGTTATGTGCACATAGAGATTTATGATAAAAGGAAGAAGTTACTGTCCTAAAATGTGAAATATGTGATAGCACTAAAATGTACATAATGATATATTTTATTCAGTGCTATCTATGTGATTATCAGTCATATTAGTGATATTTTATTTGTGATATTGATCCAAATAATATGAATCTCCATTTATATTTCATTTGTGATATTGATATGCTTACTTGAAACCTTATTGATATTTCATTTGTAATATTGATCTGATTACTATGAATCCTTTCATATGAACTTATTTCTATTGATGAGCTAATAATAGGACTACCAACTGATATTGCTATAAATGTTGAATCTTGAGATACTTTTCAGTGTATGTACTACCTATATGATACTATAATCTTATTGAATTGACGACTCATTCGAGCATCAGTTGTTTCAAGTAGAAATGTAACACTCCTATCCGATCCTGTAGAACTAAACAGTGAATGTCATATTCTGTGCCAGAGACACAAGATTACTTATCACATTTACCTGATTATTATATAAAAATAAGTATTAACCTAAAACTTATTTGAATATATTATGAGAATATATTTTGAAAATAACTTTAATAAAGAAAAGGTATAATTATTGTTTACACTTATGTAATTACGGAAGACTTAATAACTAAAAAATTTTGTATTTAGTAATAATCTTTTAACTTAATTTGCAAAACTTTAATTATCAATACCACATGTAAAATAATTAAATAATTTGATAACTAAAAATAAAACTTAGAGAGAAATAAATCATATAATTCATATAAATCTAGTTTGGTATCAAAACATATTAATTTCAAATAATATGATATAAAACTCAACTTTGAATATTCAACCTTAAATCATAATACTTAATATCCAAATAGATAATTTATTGTATAATTAAAATAATAAGAGTTGTGTTTACTTAAATTATATAAATACCATTCAAACTTAAAATACATTTATTCCAATTAAAATTCATTATACCACATGCCAAGTTCATAGTACTTCCATGCTCAAGTCAGTTGACATATCCTCCTCCATCTCTAATGCTGATACTGGAGTTTGAATTATGACTATCCACAATCTTCAACCTATGTGTGAAAAACTCCACACACTAAGTATAAAACTCAGTGGTGCTTATTACATACATTAATTTAAACATAGATTTTGAAAAATATATTTTAGAAGTGACTTATAAAAATTATGAATAATTATTGCTAAAACATTTACAATCAGATTAATCATTATAAATGTCATATCATGTATTCCTTACCTTATTCTGTATTTTCACACAACATAATATTTAATCTAAAATCCACATTCATAATACATACCATATTTATCTTTTGTTAACATATTCTTATTAATACTAACATATAATAAACCAGAATCACATAACAAATTTATTAACTTAATTTTTTTTTCTTATTTTAAAATCATATTTTTCATAAGGGACTACTTAAAATCATATTTTTCTTATAGGACTCAGTTACACTTAGGAAAAAATGAAACAGATAAAATTTCATTAACTTATACATAATGGCCTTAGGTCCTCAACCATATCATAAAAGCATTCAAGCTTGCTTATACATATTGAGCGCGTCCGTCCACACATAAGGCATCTAGAGCCTAACATATGATCATAGCTTTCACATAACAGAATGGCTTGATAAGCCGAGCATGCTCACATATCACAATAAATCAAATCATATAACAGATTCACACTAGGCGTATTGAGTCCAAAACTTATTTTCTTATTATTTCATAACACTTCTTACAAAACTCATTTTCCATACATAATACACATACTAAACAGTCATTAATTCACTATGTTTAACATAAGAGCTGCACATAAACTTATGGTACTTAATATTATTTATAAGTCTACTTTTATTTGCATTTCATAAATCAAATATTTGACACAATTTCATCAATAGTGCTTTCATAGTTAATAAAATTTCAGCAGCATTTCCTCTATAAATAGAATCATCACTATTATCCAACAACACACAAATAAGCATCAAATTACAGCCCAAATCCACGGGCAGCCATTAACAATATTTTTCTCATCCTCCATTTAAAAACATCAATTACAACTTATAATTATCATTCAAAATCACAATTTAGCTTATATAATCAAACATTTATATAAATCATATACAACAATACACCATCACATTTAATTTCCACATAAATTCATATTCGTACTCAAATTCAAATCAATTTATTTAATAATTCAATTTAACTAGTCCTTAATACATGCACTAAATTCAAGTTTCTTTCTTAATTCAAGCTAAGGCAAAAATTTCATTTCTAAGCACTACATTCTTCATTTAATATTTAAATCATTCAACTTCATTAAGTCACAAATTATATAATAAGTTTCAATTCGTAAACCAATTTACTTAACTAATTCCAAGTTATCAAATTTCGCAATTTATATTCAAATAAAACCACAACTTCTCAATAAAATTATGTTTATTATAACTTCAAAAATTATTTAAATTAATGTATAAAATAAGCACTAACCTTCAAATGCTAAGTCTAATTACACGGTTGAGCTCATCACGTCTAGGAGAGCATTCTGCCTCTCAAAGTCTCGCCGGAGCATAGCCAGAACCGCCACAGACGGTGACCAGAAAATCGAACTCACCAGAAATTTACAATCAACACATCAAAACATTCAGATTTTCACATAGAACTCAATTCCCAAATCAATTTTGTCATTTAATGTCTAATTTTAGCAAAATACCCCATTTTATACAAATCAAAACCTAACTCTAAATCTTTAAATCTTCAATAATTTCTGTGTTTTAATGCAATAGAATCGATCTATGGAAGAAGGGGTAGGATTTCGAGCTTACCTTACCATCAAAGCTCTCCGGAAATGGCGAGAGATCATCGGAACCCGAAGAAACAAAGCTGTCCAAGAAGACAGCTTCGTTTCACGTCGCCAGGTCTCCATCTGCGTGAAAGCAGGCCGGGAACGACACTGGTGGTGCAAAAGGAGGAGATCCCTGCCTTCCTCAAGTCAGGTGGTGGCCGGAACACTGATCGGAGAAGGAAAAGCTCTCTGCGAACGGTAACAAGAGGGAGGAGCGCGACAGGGAGAGAGAGAACGGGAGGATGAGATCGGAACACCTGAAACGGCGGTTTTGCTGCTGTCGTTTGGCCGGAGATGGAAGGGACAGAGAGAGAGGGAGAGAGGGTCGACGGAAAGGGAGGAGAGGAAGAGAGGGGGAGCCATTTTGTTCCATCCTCCCTTCTCTCTTTTCTTCTTTTATTATTATTATTATTATTATTATTATTATTATTATTATTATTATTATTATTATTATTATTATTATTTTAAACTTTCTCTTATATTCTTAATTTCAAACCCACACTTTTAATTTATTTAAAATACTACTATATATTATAATAGTGCATTTAAATAAATACACACTTTAAATAATTAAATAAATAACTCTAATATTAAATCATATATACTTACATTTTGAATAATAAAATACTATTAAATAATAATAACATCAATTAATCAAGTTTACTTTTTTTTTCAACAATAAAGAAGCAAAAATTGCATTTAACATTATGAAATGTAAGTTGGAAATTACTTTATAAATCATTCCGAGTTGTTCAAAATTTGGGATGTTACAAGAAATTATCTTTGTCCGTCAGCTTCTTGATTCCTTTCTCCAATAAGAAGCCTCTGATTAATGTAAATAATTATTGTTAACTTCTATAAACTCTAGTTGCTCCATGGTATTTCTATAAATGATATTAGTGTTGATGTGTAAGCTTTATTGTAACAGTATTTGAAAGAGTAATATGTGTATATACAAAGTGTGAGGAAAAATATACTCAGTGATGCTGAGAAATTTAATAGAAGTATATAAATTGATTAAAACGCACTCAAGTAAATAATCAAGATAAGTAATGTGTGTGTTGTGTGTTCTTCAAGGTGCTCGATGATCTTAAGCCTACTTGGATCCTAGAACCGTTGCACCATCAAAATTGGGGTGTGACAGCCATAACCTCAGTAAATGCAAAAGAATGTGATAATACCCCTTGCTTACACTCAAACACTGTCATCTCATTTTCTACTGCATATCGAGCATATCACACCAATAATCATAAAATCCATGAACCTTCCACTTATAATCACGACCACTTGTGATTTCACCGTTATCTAATGCTTCAATAACTTTTCTAGCTTGGCTATCTTGGAGGATATCTCGCCTCTTATATGAAGCTCCAATAACATTCAACAAATTACAAATGATTGTAAAAAATGAAGTAATGAAATTGTCATTCTTTGTAATCGCTAAAAGAGTCAATTGACGTTGATGAGCAAATCAATAAACATAAAATGCTAACTCATTCTTACACAATGTTAAGCTTTTGAGACTTTAAATTCACCCGTCATGTTACTAGCTCCATCATTTCCTTGTCCATAAAGCCTTGATAAACTTAATGAATGTTTAGCAAATAATGATTCAATTGCTTTTTTGAGTGCCAAAGCACTTGTATCATGAACATGGACAATACCAAGAAAATGCTCAATCACATGACCTTTTATATCAACAAAATGCGAAGCTACAACCATTTGTTCTTTTCCCTGATACGTCACGAGATTCATCAACCAAAATTGAGAAAAACTCATCTCGTAAATCCTTTATGATTACATTTATTGTTTCACTTGCAGTAGAATTTATAATATCAATTTGGATTTCATGCGCAATCATTTTGATATTACTTGGAGCATTATCTATAATAACATTACCAATAGCTTCATTATGATCTGTAAGAAATTGAAAAAGTTCTAGAAAGTTACCTTTATTACTAGAGTATTTTGATTCATTGCGACCATGAAAAGCTAATCCTTGCCTAAAAAAAATGCAAACAATCAACTTGTGCAGTCAAATGTAGTCGGTAATCACTTTGAGCTTGAATTGATCGTTTCTCTAAAGCAATTTTAGTGGATTACTTTTGCTTCATTAAATCTTCACATTTCTTCCAAGCTTGATTATGAGCACTATTAGGACCTCCAACATGAGTTTGCAATCTATATTTCTTATTCCAATTAGTAAAGCCTTTACTCACAAAAGAGTCACCACTTCTTTGATTTCCAGTAGTATACTGAAAAAGATAACAACATAAGTAATGAACAATATCTTTTTTTATACTATATTCTAACCAATTTCCATATTCATAAAACCATTAAGGGTTAAAACGCTTTAACACACCTCTAGTATTTCTTTATGAAAATTGATGATCATTGGTTGATAAGGACCTTTTGTAAGTAATATGTCTTCGAATTTTGTTTTGATCATTAGGATGATAGTCTGATATTTTAATACACAATATCATATCACTTTGCAGACTTTGTATGTCAATATCCACACAAGATTACTTTGAAGATGTTTGTTCATTTTATTGTTGTCACACCCCAATTTTAATGGTGCGACGGTCCTAAGGTTCAAGTAGGTTTAAGGTCACCAAGCACCTTGTAGAACCCACAACACACACATTACTTATCTTGATTATTTACTTAAGTGGGCTACAATCAATTTATTTACTTGTTTTAAATTTTCAAGATCATTGAATATATTCTTCCTCACACTCTGTCTAAACATATATTACTCTCTCAAATATTGTTACAATTGAGCTTACACACATCCAATACTAATATCATTCACAAAGATACTACGGAGTAACTAGAGTTCATATAATTTAACAATAATTATTTATATTAATCACAGGTTTCTTATTGGAAAAAGGAATCAAGAAGTTGACAGATCAGGATAACTTCTACCTGAAACTATAGACGCTTGAATGAGTAGTCAACTCAATGAGATTACAGTGTCATATAGGTAGTATGTATAATGAAAAGTATCTCAAGGTTCAAAATTTATAGCACTACCATATAGTATTACTATTATAGCTCATTAACAAAAATAAGTAGGTATAAAAGGATTCATAGCAATCGGGTCAATATCACAAAGGAAATATCAATAATAGTTCATAATAATCGGATCAATATCACAAAGGGAATTAATATGATAGATAATCACATATATAGCACTGAAGAAAACATATCACTATGTATATTCTCATGCTATCACACACTATTCACTTTAGGGCAGTAACTTCTCCCTTTAATCACAAATCTCTATATGCACATAGCTTGATGGTATAGCCCCATCAAGATTGAGATTCTGTCATGTTGGCTAAGAAATGGTTTCACAATTCACAATCTCAAAATCGCAATAAGCAAATAGTTTCAATACCAATAATGGTGTGTATTTAATTAAAAGTTCCAATATAATAAGAAAGGGTTAGACACTATAACTCACCTTAAAAATGAGAATTTGATTCCTCTCAATCACTTATAATTTCAAAATGATTCCATAGTAATCCTCGACCTATATTCACATTTAAACATATATTTCACTTTTAATTTACTTCTAGCTCTTTATTGACATTCAAGGTTTTTTAATATTTTTATTCATTAATTTAAAATCTAAATTTATAGAGATAAAAATTATATTTATTAAACTATATGTTCATTTACTATACACTCATGTTCACAACTAATTCACTTATATTTTAATATGCTCAATTTAGTACAAATTTAGTGAAACATTGAATTTTCTGCACATGAGCTATATGTGTTTATTTAATTGAATGTTTATCTTATCATATCCATTTATTCTAAAATTGTACCAAGTGGTTGTTAACATCTCATGGTACTTCCATATTAAATTTCATGAATTTTGGATTCTAGTAACCTATTCAAATAAATTAATAACAGAACAAAAATTTTCAACTTTCTTATATTGAATAGTCTTCTATAGTTTCTTAGTATTTTTAATTTTCCTCATCATTTAGATTTTTTCTTCTAACACAACCTTACTAATATCTTAAGCTGTATTTTTGCAAAATTTCATAATTTTTGTGCTTGTTTATAGATTTAATTGAACAAAACACAGCGACTAAATTTAAGCAACTCATTGAGACAGTTCGGAAAAATGAAAATTTTTAGCTTTTACATGTTCAATTACTTTCTATCGAAAATAATCTGTATATCTTGAATGATTAATCAATATATTGTAAAGATAAATTTTAAGATTTGATTCATCAAAATAAAAATTAGAACTTAGAAAAATATAATTTAAATTCTAAAATAGAATTTTTGAATTTCATACATTTCTTTGCTCCCTTATATTTTTCTCTTCCTTCGTATCACTTGTTGGTTTAATCCCTCCTTGGAAAATTTGTATAGTTCTAATATTTTTTTGTAAATAAACTTAGGCAAGTAGGGTATTTATAGAGAAATAAATGAAATGATAAAGCTAAAGTTAAAAATGAAGGTGTGAATAAAAAAAAATGTAGTATTTTCTGTAATACACTTGTCTTCTCTTCTTTTAATTTGAAGGATGAGTTACTTGGCATTTTTTGGTGAATGATTTCTAGCAATTGCTAGAATGATTGAAAGAAAAATATGAAAGAGAGAAATTAACTTTGAAAATATGAAAGGGAGAAACCAACTTTGAAATGAAGATATAAATTAGTGAAAATATAATCTTTTCTCTAATACATATGTCTCCCTTTCATTAATTTAGAGGTTGAATCATTCGGTACCTTCTAAAAAATAATAAAAACACAAAAATGAAATGGAAAAGCTACGGTTGAAAATGAAAATATGAACAGGTGGAAAAAATGATATCTTCTCCAATATATTTGTCTTTCTTTTTCTTAATTTAGAAGGATGAATCATCTATTGTATTGTGCAAATACTAAGTTGTCACTTATAAGAATAAAATTTTTCTTTTATCTCCGTCATTTACTGTAATACCCCGAAATTTTTATTTCGAAACATTTCCATTTAAATTTAAATTGTAAATTATTAGCCAATAATATTATGCCATGTAATATTATCGGTATCGAAAATCATTTTAGTTCACCCTAAAATTTATCGAGTAACCATTAATCGAATAAAAATCGAATCAATATTTTTTTTATTGGACTGAATTAATTTAAATTAGACCCGAGTCGGATATTTTTGAAAAACACTTGCGTTACTATTTTTTTCTCCCCGACATTCTACTTGGACGGTTTGTTTTTATTTAATAATTTTAAAATTTTATTATTTTTTTATTATTTTTATTATTTTCTTTTTCTTTTTTCTTTTCCTTTCTTTTCTTTTCTCTCTTTTTATTCCTCTCTTCTTCCTCTTCTTCGATCGACACCACCTTCAGCAGCCCCTCTCCCTCTCTCTCTCTCACTCCAGCAGCCATCTCCGGCTCCTCCTCCCGGCACCGACCACCGCGCCATGGCCACGCCTCCACCAGCTCTCCTTCTCTCTTCCTTCTTCTCTCTCTCTCTGCCGCTCTCTCTCTCACTGTCTCTCTTTGCGCAAGACCGGTAGCAGCCATAGCCACCGTTACAGCAGCTCCTCCTCCCTTCCACGAGCAGCAGCAGCAGCAGCCGATGCCAGACCAGCTGCAGCTCCTCCTCGCGCAACCCAGCTCCGCCTCTGCTTCCCTCTCTGCGCGACTCTAGCAACTGCAGCTTTGTTCTTCACGTCGCGCCGCCTTGAGCCACCACCTGCTCCTCCGCGCGACCTTGGCAGCAACCCCAGCTTGCTTCCGGTCACCACCATTTACTCCTCCTCCGATTCAAGGACTTTTTGGAAATTTGACTATTATTGGGTATTGATTTTATTTTTTTTAGAATTTATTTGGTTAAATTTTTATTAATTAGTTTGTTAATTTTAGAATATTTGGTTGAATGGTGATTATTTTGGTTAGTAGATTAATTTGTGGATTATATACTGTTTGGATGAATTTTGATATTTGAGGAATAATTGTAGTTGATTAGTTAATTTTTGATAATTTATTAGGTAATTGATTAATTATAGGACTTTGATTAATTATTTGGTTGATTTTATATTTTTGATAGTATATATTAGTATTTT
>CANUEX010045467.1:0-77044 GCA_948099535.1 Jatropha multifida | reverse complement strand
ATTATTAGCTCTGATTGTTTTATGAAAAATGTCATAATATGGGCTTACTATTCCGATAGTCAAATGATAATAGGGATGAATTTTGATAGTTTAGGCTTACTACGGGCCTCGGGTGCCTTAAGCTTACCTAGGTCCTAGTGCAGGTCCGGCCTACGATTTTGGGTCGTGACATGTTATTTTTATAGTATTTCTAATATAGTTTTATTAGGATTTTTTAGTATTAGTAATTACTTTAATTAATTTTTATTTATGTTTTTGTTTAAAGTTTTCTTGAATTATATTTCATTTTATCTTGAGGAATTATGTAAGATTTTTATAGAAAACCAGTCAAAAATGCAAGAGAAAATCAATTATTAAATATTTACAGCAAATAGCACACCCAAGGCGTGCTACCCAGCACCCCCTCCTATTCTATAGAGTTCAACTTGGATTAAGATTTCATATTAAGCTTGTGCTGTCTACATGAATCTACATAAATATATTATGAGACGTACCTTATTAGAGCTGAAATCCTATTTAGGCTTTGGGACAGTCTTGATTGGAAAGAAATATAAAAACTTAAATATTTTTTTATTTTCAAAAGATTTCTTCCTCAAATAAAGATTCACTTTCCTAAATAAATTTGAAGATATTCCAGAAAGTTGAGAGATCCATTGTATATTTCATCTCTTGTTCTATTACTTTCTCTACATAGTTTTCTTTCTCTTTAAGGCTTTAAGTATTCAAGTTGAAGGTCAAGGTTTAAGGAAGCCATTCAAGCCAATTCTTAATTCTTAACTAGTTTTTATTTTTAAACTCTTATTTTGTTTATTATTCTTTATGGAATTATTTACAAATTTAATTGAGTTTGATTTATTTACTATATCGAACTAAATCTTTTTACTAAGGATATGATGTAGCTTAAATTGAACTCCAGTTTATAATATTAAATTTGATTTTTTTTATTCAAGTAAAATTTATTATTAATCTTAATACTTTCAGGCAAAGTTTCTTCCATGAATTGATTTATTTCATTAATCACTGTCAAGAGAAAGGTTGCTGCTATGAATAGGTTTCTGCTATGAACATATTAATAAATCTCATGGGAATAACAACTTAATGCGAAAGCTAAATGGTTTGATTCATAGGAGGTTTTCATAAAATTAAAGGTCTTAATTTGTAATCCCTAAATAATCACAAGAACTTAATGATTTAATTTATTTCGCCATTGAAAGATGGGTAATTGAAATGAGTTAAAATAGCGAATAAAACATTGAGAGAGCTCATTAGCGAATTTAGAGTTATTTATCTTTCTTGAATAATTATTGATTATCAAACTAATAGGATAAACTTGATAGGATTAAGTGAAATCAAAATCCTTAGCAATCTTGAAACCTTGATTTCTTTTCAACAATTACTTGCTTGATTTCTTATTCATTGCTTTAATTTATTTATTTTATTTTTATAATTATTCTCTTTATTATCGTTTAAGTAACAATAGGTTAACACAATTTTGATATTTCATATATAATTTTCGTGGAACGATACTCTATGCACTTTTTTTAGTTGTTTGCTTTGTGGAATGATGCTCTATGTACTTTTTTTAGTTGTTTCCGATTTCATACACTTGCGAAAAAGTCTATCAAAATTAAACAAACATATGTATGAGATGACGAATAGTTGAAAATGTTAATTTAAAAATATATATAATATTTTATTTTATATATACATATATATTGAAATATATTTATTAGGTGATATTATAGAATTATATATATATATATATATAGTTGTTGGCTGATATTATAGAATTTTAGATTAACAACAATATAAATTGAACTGAAATATGTATGTATACAAATATTGTTAATTTATTAATTAACCGTTATACTTACATTAATCTCATATGAAATTTTTTTAACATTATAAAAATATAAATAATATAAGATAAAAAAATTATAATCAATATTTAATATTAAAAAAATAAAAATGAGTATAATTAACAAATAAAAGTGAGCAATGACATAATAATCATCTTTTTATTCTTTTCAACAGCATATGTCTCTTAGGTCTTTTTTTTTATTTTTTCTGCATTTTGTCCACAACCATGCGTGGCTAATTTTTTCTTTTCAGTCAAAAGGTTGAATTCAAAGTAGAAGTCCTTCTATGGTCGTGAGATCTTAATATATTTATTTTATTCTTTAGTTTCATCAGTATTTATCTATTTTCTGCATATAGGGAGAAACTTTATCTCCATTGTTATCATATTATTTGTTTAATATGGCCCATTGTTCAATTTAATAAGATAGTATATAGCTAATTAACAAAATTAAATTCGTAATTATTTAGTTGAGTTAATCCAAGTAGCAAATAATATAATCTAATTGTAACTGAGCTTCAGATTATTATTATGAAAATTCATAATCTAATTTAAATAACCCTCGGTTGTAGAGTTTGTTAATTAGCAAATTTTATCGTTGGTTTAGAGTTGTTTGCTAATTAGAAATTATTCATAGCACTTATCTCATTTAATCTAATAATATTAAAGATTTTTCAGCAATGCTTATTCAAAGATTACAAATTATCTACTTTTGGAATTTTCAAATTATTTAAGTATTGATGATCAATCAAGAAAACTTCATACTAAAAATTACCTTAACTAAATTCATCTCCTATTGATTTAAACTCATTCCTTTTATTGTACTATTTATTTATTTTAATTGTTTGATTCTTTCTCTACTACAAACCCCCCCTCCCCCTACTTTTATTTTTATTTATTTAAATTCCTGGTTATTGAAGGAATTAATTAAAAACTAGTCTTTAGGGTTTTGTCATTCTCACACTGTCTATAAATAATTTAGGTTATGAAGAGCAGTAATTATTTTTTATTGCTTCCACAACTGTAATTCTATTAGATAGGAGATCTACACTTTTTCTGTATAATTATCTAAATAAGAAAAAACGCTAGATAAAATCACTATGACAACAATAACTCAAAACTGTATGAAAATAAAATTTCAAGAAATAGAGAACAATAAATCCTAATATTTAAGCGATAATAAGTCATATATATATAAAAGGAATATTTGCAAAAAAAAAAAAATAAAGCAAGAAAGGGAAAAGCTCCATTTTTGCACGCAAAATTGCCAAGGATGATCCTGTTTTAGACAAGATTGACAGAGAGCTTTTAGGTCGCGCAAGCAGGTTTGCACCTGGAGCATGGTGTATTGGCAGCTCAGATGGTGATGGTGATCCATGCTCTGTGCTTGGAAATTATTCAGTGTTTAGGCCAGGTCCTGGTGCTGAGAGGTTGGAACAATTATTTCAGACATTGTTATCGGAAGATTTTCAAAAGAAACAGTGTAAATGGAGGTAAATTTTGATAAACTCCCAAGTGTACATTGGTGTATTTATAGACTATACAGTTGACGTAGATTGCCGGAGTTTTTTTTTCCCATCATATATCAACGAGTTGAAGAAGCAAAAATGTTTAGCGCCATATTTTGCGATCCACCTAAGTCATTTATTTTGTTGGTTTTTACATTAGTTTTTATTTATTTTCCAATGATATGGACATGGAATGATATAAGGCTTGTCTTCCACGTGCATGAAACCTTAGGCTGTCTGCTATTGTTATAGCAAGAAACTTAAAATTTTGGTCAATATACATGGATATGTAAGCAAGGACTTCCAAGAAAGCAACCAATCTGCTTGTTGCTAATAGGACGCCTCTCATCCTCAGGTAATGAGACGTTACTTATGGCTAAATGTCAGCTCAAGCTTGACAGAGATTAATTGAAATGTCTAAAGTTTACAAGTGTTTGATCAGTCTCTGGTAGCAGAGATTAGATTCATGTACTTCTCAACAATCATTTCCGGTGAAAAGTCAGTGAAGTATCATTGCTCAACATCTAACACTTCTTCAGCTGCTAGCTCAACAATCATTTCGGGTGAAAAGTCAGTGAAGTATCCTTGCTCAACATCTAACCCTAAGTCAGTTGCTAGCATCTCAATCCGGGCCTGAACCTTGTCTGCTCCAATCCTACTAGGTCACCAAAAGCACACAAGCTACCTCAACTGAATACTCACCCTGAACCAGAGCCAATGCTTGCACTGTTGGAAGGCCACTGCTATGAGCACTAGCCATCCTTGCAATCCAGCGAACAATGGAGACATCATTGCACATGACAGGAACATTGTACAATGCAACCCACGAGCAAGCCCCAATCATTGTGACTCCTTTGGTGGGAGACACGTGTTCAGAGCCTTTTTCGGACATGGTCCATCCAGCCCATTGAGTTCCCATGGAATTTGGCCTGTAGTAACCAAGCTCTCGCCTGATAATGTCCAAGGCTTCTCTTCCTGTTGGGTGTGCTGCAGCATGAAGAAATACTGGCACTGCTATGCATCAAGAAACGAGATTTAACATTTTAGAGTTTTTGCAAGTTGATTTTGAATCTTTACGGGGTTTAAAACCAAGTGTTAATGAACAACACATCAAACAAGGGAAAGTCATTCCGAAACTTAACCTTGCATCTGCCACCAATATCAGCTGCAACGGCTTTAGCAAGCCAAGCAGCTTCATCCAGGGCCCAAACCAAGGGATGGAAGGCAATTTCATCGACAATGCCAAGCCGAGGGTGTGCACTGATGTGTGATTCAAGATATATGGCTTCATAAGCTGCCTCAACCATGGCCAACACAGTTTGCTGCAATGGGCTGTAAATGGCACTTCCTGTGCTATCAAGAACAACATAGGAAACAAGACGTAGGAAACAAGATCATACCTCATCCTATTATAATCTCTGTCCTCAAATTTGTGCACCATCACAGTTTCTGGGTGGAGTCTTGCAGTTCTTTCAATCTGCTCAAGCTGTGCGGTTTCGGGATTCTGATATGAAAAGCTTGCAACATACCAGCATAGACTCACTTGCAGTTTTCTTGTCATTCTGTTGCAATCAATTGACAAATGGCGATAAAATTTAGACTTTCCTTTTACAGGATTTTGCCTTATTCTTTGGTTGGTTACAGTCTCAATATTTTTCTAACAAAAAGACTGACTTATTAGATATAAAATTAAATTAAATTATCAGATGATTCACGATTTCATTGATAGATCCAATTGAATTATTAAAATGCAATTAAAAATAGTTAATTAATAGAATAAAGAAAAAAAAAAAGTCTTGTATGACAGGCCAAGAAAAAATAAAACATTTATTGCTGTACCTTTTTCAAAGGGTCACGAGTAAAATGTGGAGGCAACAGATCCACATGATGAGATGATCTTATCCTTTCAATGATCAGGTTTTATTTATAAAAACAAGTTGACGAAGGTACATTATAATTATTATTGTATTGATCAAAGGTTTTTTCTTTTCCATGACTCTACTTGATGTTGATGCATGCTTTCTCGGTTCCAGGTAAAACAAACACGTAAGGATCAAATCTCTCAAGCAAATTCTATAAACCTGAAAAGGGTAATCATGAAAATTACTAAAGATTGTATAAAAACCAGAAATAGAGTGAAATCGAAATAAATTAAAGTATGCCACTTGCGCTAAAATCCAAAGAAAACAGCAAAAAGCAAAGTAAAAGAACTGCCAGAGAGAGAAATTAATTTGATGTTGATCCTAAGTGGAGTTGCCAGTGATTACCTTGCAACTTGAGTTAAAATCCATTGCTTCTCTGCTCTTTCTTGTTTCTCCAGTGGCAATGGCTTCTGTTTCAGTCTCGAGGAAGAACTGCCTCTTGCCTGCATATATAATAAGGCATTAATGGCCAACTATCAAAGCTCATAATAGTATGAGTCAGCATTTACAACTACCACATAAGCCAATGTCCCCACACCTGGACCCTTAAAATCTGCACATGAAGATAAGGGATGAGAGAGAGAGAGAGAGAGAGTTTTCTTGTCCAGAAGCAAGATTCACATGCTACTTCAATGGCATTATTCATAGTTTCTTTGTCTCGTCTTGATAGCAATAGCAGATGATAGTCTCTCAAATTGTAGTGCCAGTTCACATACTTCTGCAACAAAAACATCTAAGGCTTCCCCTGTAGTTAAATCAGACCTAACAAACCTCAGGAGAGCAGAGCGAGGTTTGCTGCTTTACCAATCACCATCATTATTTCTCGAAAAATGTCTATCAAGAAGAATTCTAAATAATTCTTTGTTAGCCAATGATAGAGATGCAAGAAAGAAGCTTCTTCTTCCTTAGCAACATTTTTTCTAGAAGGAACTCTCCATCAGACACTTCTAGGTGCACTGGAATAGCATCCCTTGCTTGTTTCACTAGGCTTTGCTTCAACTCTCATGAATGGTTGAAAACCTGACCTCCATGTAGCCTTTAGAGAACTAATCTCCAGCTTCAGGCCATCTACTGACTATTTGTATAACAATGAAGCATGAAAATATTAAAGGAAATATATTTCAATAAACAATGATGATATTTGCTTGAACAAAATTTCATGGGTAAACCATCTATCATCATATCATTCCTTGAATAGATTTTCATAGAAAGGAAATTGTCTTCTCTAGTACAATATTTCATCTCATAGTTACAATGGATCCGACTTCAAGTAACTTTGAATGATTTTTTCTTGTGAAAAGTCAGTAAAATATCCTTTCCCTACAGCAACACCCTCTTCTTCTGCAAGCCTCTCAACTTCTTGCTGAACTCTTTCTCCTCCCACTTTATTTGGTTCCAACAAGTTACAAGCTACCTCGATTACGTCATCACCATGTGTGAGAGCCATCGTTTGTACTGAAGCAAGTCCACCACCTCTCCCACTAACTCGTTTTGCAATTCTGCGAACAGCAGCAATATCAGTAGAGAAGACAGGGACATTGTAGTTGTCAACCCACTGGGTTGCTCCAATTACAACAACTCCTTTTTCTCGAGTCACTAGAGCTGGACCTTCATCTGGCTTCACTGACAAGTGCTCTGATTTTGGTCCTCCTATCCATTGGTTTCCAGAATTTGGCTTGAAATAACCTAGTTCTCTCCTGATTAAATCGAGTGTCCTTCCTTGTTCATTGGCAGCTCCATATAAGAAGGTAGGGACTGCAAACTACATTTAAGATCATTAGCAATGCAGAAATAAAGTATATTCTTATAAAACAAGTTCAAATTAGGAAGTCAAAACCCATTAATTGTAGACAATATTGCCCCCAAAATTGATACCATATAATGAAAACTATTTTAATCACAATCACATGAAAATTAACATCTTTACATGCTTTCTTCTCTCGTCTAATACCATGAACAACAAAAATTATTTCTTTCAAAAAGCTCAAACCTTGAAGAATAGAGCCAACATCCACTGCCAATGACTTTGCTATATCTGCTGCATGGTCCAAAGATGAATGTGTTAAGGGATGAAAGCAAATGTGGTCTACAACACCAAGCCGAGGATGACTTCCACAATGTAACTTAAGATCAATAGCTTCAAAAGCAGCTTTAACCATGGTAAGCACAGCACTCTTCAGAGGACATGAATCTGGGGACTGTTTTGGATCCAAACTTGAGACAAGAGTATATCCAACTCTATTATAGGTAGCATCCTCAAACTTGTTAACAATTGAGGCTTGAGGAAATAGCTTTGCAGCTCTTTCAATTGACTCCAATGCAGCCTTGTTTCGGCTTTCAGATATGTACAGCTTGCAGCAAGCAAGAGCCCACTTCAACATGTTGCTAGTCCTTGCCCTCTTTCTAGTTGCAAAAGAAGATAGATAAGATGATAAAATTGACACCAATAAGAAATTTTGTGGTTACAATTTCAGACCACCACAGTCCACCATATTGTAGAAGCAACAACAAAAAAAAAGTGTGAAATCTTGAACGTGGAGAACTGAAAATTAAGAACAAATGAGAGGAATAGAGAGCAAATTCACAATGACTAAAGCCAACATAAACTGAAATTGGATTGATGTATCTACCAAATTACTCACAAGAAAACCAATACTAAAAAGCACTTCCTTTTTGAACAGAACACCAAAATTTCGCAATAATTTTTCAAATTACATCATAGCAAAAGAAGCTTAAAAAAAAGTACAAACAATCAGAACTCTAGAAAACAAGTCACTACATAGTAGAAACAAGAAAAACCAATTCCTAAGCGCTAAAAATACTCAACAAATCCTCAAAATTCAACCTCTGTGGGTTTGGGGTAACCATCATACTCCAATTTCACACCTAGACCCGCTCTTATAACCCGAAACTTCAATCTCAAACTATCCATAATTTCCTGCACCTTTTCATCTTCCGGATTTAACGAGTTTTTTGCAATCAATTCTTCCATTTGCTTAATATACTTCTGCAGTCGAGCAGAGAATCCAGTGGGGTCGATTTGAATAGCCAAATTCCAAATGTCTACGCAACCCCGGTAGAAACCGAGTTCCTCGCCAACCTCGAAGCCCGTCTTAAGTCCAACTTGCCTAGCCTCCTCTTTTCCAGCAACCAGTCCGTAATTGTAGCCTTCATCGTAGCCTTCTTTGAGGTGGATCTGCTCTAGATTTAGTGTGGATTCGAACATATCTTCAATGGAATCAGACTGAGTGCGAGACTCCATGAAAGGATTTTACTTTTTTCCGTTTTTAAGAAGGAAGAAAAATAACTCAGAATCTATTAGCGGTAATTGTATAGCTGAAGAGAGGAGATTAGTCACTACCTGCTTAGCAATGTAGAAGCAGCAGCTCCACCATACGAGATTGGCTTCCAGTGGCTTATGGTGAATCGAGGATGATATAGACTACAGTAGACAGAGGAATTAATATGTTAATAATAACATGTAACAAGAGAGAGTCCGTTTAAGCTCGACTGTGATGTTGTGTTGGAATGAAACGGCGCCGTTCAAGCTAAACAAATTACCCAACCGAGCTTAATGTGCTTTGTTCCATATGAATCGGTCTTCTTACCACTTTCCTTTTTTCTTTTCCTTTTTTTTTTAATTGAAAAGGCCAAAAGAAATTCTTGCTCTTTTTTAAGATCTATTTGATATATCAAAACGCAATTTTCACTCCTTGTTATACCCCTGTACTATAATATAAGAAAATATCTACCTATGATATAAAACAACCATCCACTAAACATATTCAATGATGATACAGAAATATATGTGATATTAACATAATCGGAAACAGCAATATTCAACTGAAAGGCTGTACTACAAAGTAGGGATGAGCAATTTTCGGATTCTAATCGAGAATCGACTCAAAATCAGAAAATACTAATCCATATATGACAATTATATGCAAATAATCTCATTCTCAGTATCTCTACACGACCTTAATCATTATCAACAAATCAAACTTTGAATTAACAAACCAAACATGTCAGATTTCACTCATATAGCCACGAATCGGCTTATATTCACCATCCTTTTGCCTTTTAATATACATTTTTTCAACAAATAAAACATGCACAAAACCACAAACGAAAAAATAAAACAATAAACATATATCTCTCGGCTGAACCCACAAACTAATTCAACAATATCGTCAACAATTCCTTCTCTTTGTCTGTTTAATATGTATTTATATATATATATATATATATATAAAAGAAAAAGGAAAAGGGACCAAGCAAAATAAAGCAAAAAAAAAACTAAGAATGAAATAAAAATAATCAAGAAAGAACCTGGCTCTTGTACGCTTGAAGAGCACTACTGCTGCGGAGGCGACGGTCAAGATTGAAATCGACGGGGGGTATAAACAAACACTGTGGCTGTAGAAGGAGAGGACGCGAGCGGCTGAGGGACAGGGAGGGGGGAGAAAAACTTGGGGCTGAGATTTAAGAGGCTTTTCTGTTTGTATTGTTAAAATAATCCTAAGTAAAACGACGTAGTTTTATTCGGATATTCATTTAAACCTCCTGCATCAAAACGATATCATTTTAATTATTTAAGTTATTATTATTATTATTAATTATTAATTAAAAGGCTATAATTATGGTAGATATAATAACAAAATTTTATGTAAAGTATTAAATTTAATATTTTTTTATTAGAGAATATAATTAGTTCTAAGTATAAATATACTAATATATATGATGATACTAATAAAAAAATAAAAGGACATTTAACTAAGATCTAATTGTAATTATATTTATAAGTCCATTGGTGAGTGAGAATGATAGGAGAATAATAAGATTACTGATATTATCTTTATAAAATTTGATATATTTTAAAACAACCTTAGTTTTAACTGATTAAAAAATTTTAACTTAAAATAATTTATAATACTTCTATAATTTGATTGGATGTTTTTTTTTTACTTTTTAATAGATAAATAAATATAAACAATTAAACATTTAAAAATTTTAAATTTTTACCATTATTATCTTATTATCTTATTGTGTCTAGTTATATTTTATTTCATTATATTATGATGTAAATTATTAATAATAATTTAATAATTTATAATAATTTTTTATTATTATAATTTATAATTTAGTTTCAAAATTATTATTTTTATATTTATTAATTTATTTTAAATAAATGTATGTAGATGATTCATATTTGATTTAAAAACTGTAAGATTAAATTTTTTTAATTACAAATTAAACTCTAATTTGGTTAGCTAAAAAATAAGAGAAAAAATATTATTTTTAAACATTTTGAATTTAATTAGTTATATTGATATTTTATATAATTCAAATCTTATTTTTACTAAAGAATATAATTTTATAGTAATTTTTTAAAATGCTTTCATGATTTTGATTGGCTAAAAAAATAAAAATAAAAATTTATTATTATTTATAAATATTTAATTTAATTTATTAGATTTCTTTCTTATTCCATTGTTAATGTATATTTATTTACTATAAAAGATTTCAGTAAAAATTATTAATAAAACATGTAAATTAATTATAAAATGTATGGTATGAGCGATATAATAATTTTTATAAATCAATTTGATTTTTAAAAAAATATAAAATAAAAGCAACTAATATATAATAAAAATTATATGAACCAGTACGTTTAACATAAAATTAAAAAAAAATATTTACTGTATTTATAAAGTATAATATAATTTAATCACTCAATCTAAATAAGAATTTATACTTTAATATTATATAAATAAAAATTAAACGACTATGAAAAATGAACATATAATGAGTATAGTTAATATGTAACGCACGTCATGAAGAATACTAGTTTACTAAAAGATTATATAGATTTTATATTCTACATGAGTCATATTTTAAATTAAGATCTAATTATAATTATTATTGGAATTTTACTAGTGATGTTAAATAATTAGGTTATAAAAAATTTTAATTATATATTATTATAATTTTATTCAACTAATAACTTTTTTATTTTTAATAAATTTCATAATTATCAAACTACAAAACATTCAATTAAATTATTAAGACATGAATACTATATAAAATATTACCATAATATATATGTATATAAAATTTTATTTAATATTTTTATGAAAAAAATTAAATTCAGTTTATTACGATATTATACTTTAATATACAGAATTTCATTAAAATTTTACCTATAAATAAAATTATATGATTATCTAATAATATTGTGGATTCATTAATAAATATTTAAATTATAAATTATTAGAGTTGCCAATATATATAATTTTTGAGTATTTTTTACACAAAAATATTAAGTAGTTTGGTGGTAAGGTAACTTGACTAATACACAAAGGTCACAAGTTTAATATTGTTGATTAATAAAGTTTTGGTTTAAATCATATGGATCCGCCTGCTTAAATCCAAATTCGCTTTGAATTCGACATAGTATTAAAATTACTGTCCAAACTCATTTATCCATTACCCAAACAGTCAAAATCGGATTGGATCAAATGGAGTATCTGCCAAATTGGGTTAAATTGTCATCCCTAGAATAGAGAGCAGATTCACAATGATAAAGCCAACTTAAATTGAAAGACACTTAGTGTATCTACCAAATTACCCAAAAGAAAACCAATCCTTTTTTAACAGAATACCAAAATTTTGCAATAATGTTTCAAATTACATCATAGCAAAAGAAGCTTAAGAAAAAAAAAACAGCAATCAAATCTCTAGAGAACAAGTCACCACATATTAGAAATAAGAAATATCAATTCCTAAATGCTAGAAATACCCAACAAATCCCCAAAATTCAATCTCTATAGGTTTTGGGTAACCATCATACTCTAATTACACACCCAGACCCACTATTATAACCTGAAACTTCAATTTCAAAATATCACAAACCAAAATCATGGATCGGACTGGCGCTAAAAACTAGATAAGCTTAAGGCCTCCAAGGCCTGTAATAAGCTTAAACTATGAAAAATTTGTCTGTACTATCATTTGACTCTAGAAACAATGAGCTCATATTATGACATTATTCAATAATTAATCAATAACAATCTTGGTCCAGCTTCAATATCACATTTAGTTCATAGCTCGGGGCCTGTACTCATTTAATAAAAATACATTTTATACAAAATTTAACAGTCATAATATGGTCAAACTATTCCTGTCAAAATTTCTCCAAATTCCAGATATTACTCCATAGGTTATTTATCAATACACTTTTATTTTTACATAATCAAAAATAAATTTGTCATCCTAACTACAGAACCGAGCAAAAATATATGAAATATTTTAAGCACAACATATAGTCTACACTAACATTTTCAAAGTTGGAATTAAAAATTATTGTATCTATGTAAAGAAAGAAGCAGAGTTTTTATAGACCAGCAATACTTCTATTTTCTAAAAAAATTTATGAAAGAGGGTGAGTTTCATCAAACTCAGTAAATAATAATAATTAATGCGAAACCACAAGTTCAAGCAGTATGTTTTCGTAATATAAGAAATGGATACACTTTTCACAAGCACGTGTCACAACATCAGTACCTTCAAATATATCACATTCAAATATTCACAACATATGAAAATTAATCAGTAACGTCACAAATCCATTTATATATATATATATATATATATTGGGAAGCTGATCCCCCATATCTGACCCACTAACTCATAGTGACACACGTTATCGCAATTTTCACTCAAATATAAAACACATCATTATCACATCACCACTAATCCAACAATTTAATCAATACAATATGTACAATATATAGATGTAATCCAAGGCTGAAATTATATAATATTATAGAGTTGAAATATTATATTTATAAGATGAACGATATCAATAATATATTAACAATGGAAATAAGGAGTGAATACCGATTATTTTTAAATAACATAGGGAGTATGATATGCGTGTATGCAAATAATGGTGTGTATAATTTATTATTAATCACAATGATAGCAGAATATTTCAATTCTACTTTGGGTTCTGACTTGGAGGAACAATAAAGAAACTCGATCAATCTAAAAAATACATATAATAAGGAAAAATAAATCAGACACTGAATCTCTTAACTAAGAGATTTAAAGAATTAATTTAACACACTTATTTATTTTTATTTGTCTGTTTAAATTTCAATTTCTATTATAATTATAGCAGCATTTCCTCCAAAAATATAACTATCTATTTATTTTTCAATATAACCTAGCTTTCTAAAAATATAACCACCTAGAATATAACAATTACTTCTCACATAACCTGTTCATTGGGTAATTAATTATTTCAAATATTCATCCGTCAAAATAATAATTTATAATCAACCCTTAATATTTAATTATAATAAACCTTTAATAAATTATGATATTCTATATTAACCTCAATTCTATCAACTCTTCATATTCTATATAATTTACCACCACTATAATTTTAATTTCAAAATAATTACTAGTGACCACAGAATAATTCATTTTACTTAATTTATTTTCAATCTCCAAATATCCTTCGATTGTTTAATTTATTTTATCTTATTTAATTCTTAATAACCACAAAAATATATTTATTTTAATAACTTAATTCCTTAATTTTAATATCCTTAATATATATATATATATATATTCATTTTTCCTAATTATAAATTAACACCAAGAATAATAATTTCCTTAATAACATAATTCATTCTTATTTATTTTTCAATTTCAATATATTAATTTAAATTAAAATATATCAATAATTTCACCATTTAATTCACAACACATATTTAATCAATTTCATCAAAACTCATCCTTATAATAATTAGCATCAAATTTCGTGAATTTATTTAAAAATTTATATTTTTTTTCAATTGATCAAATTCTCAATAATCGATTTAACTCCAAAATAATTATAACTAACCGAAATCCATTAATTTTAAACTTTACCCATTAATTTTATTTTTGCCGAATATACCAATATATATATATAGTATTTGCTATTAATATTTTACTTAAATCCACTAATTATCCATTTATAACAACAATTTTAACTAATTAAAATTTCTAAATATTAACTATTAGAATTTCCGTCGGTATAACTAAAATAATCATTTTCAATCAAAATTTTATCTTAGAATTAATAATTCGTATAATTACACTTATTTTAACTTTATTCCACTAAATAATCAAATCCACACGGTGTATATATATATATATCAATTTGCTAAATTTCTTTAATAATAACCATTTAATTTTTGTGCTAAAAACCATTAACCTTTGTAATCATTTATTTATTACTATCCAAAATTTAATCTTCAATTATTTAAGATCCTCACATAATAGATCAAAATCCTTAATTAACTAATTTTCATAACTACAAAATATTAACTATAATTAATTAGAATCCTATAATTAATTTAATTCACTAATTCTCATAACTAAATATATTTCTAATTAATCAAAATTAATCAATCTCTCATAATTACAAAATCAATCCACAAAATATTAAAATTTAGCTAATTAATTTCTGAAAATTAGTTTTCAACCAAATTCTCAAATTAACACTTAATATACTCTAATTATCTAAAATTCTTAATATTGATATAAATATTCTATAATTAATTTATTTATCTAGTCCAACCCAATATTTATCTTTAATTAACCAATTCCTCCACCAATTTATTTTATCAAATCCCATAATTAGTCATCAACCACACAACTAATTAATCAATCAAAAATACTAAAATCAACTAATAATCAATATCCTAAGATTAAATTAACCTCCATAAATAATACTACTCTAAATCAAAATTAATAAATCTCAATTACTAAATGCTAGAAATACCCAATAAATCTTCAAAATTCAACCTTTATGGGTTTAGGGTAACCATTATACTCCAATTTCACACCCAAACTCGCTCTTATAACCAAAAACTTCAATCTTAAACTATCCATAATTTTTTGCACCCTTTCATATTCCGAATTTAACATTGGGTATTTCTCAATAAACTCTTCCATTTGCTTAATATACTTCTACACTCGAGCAGAGAATCTAGTAAGGTTGATTTGAATGGTCGAATTCCAAATGCCTACCCAGCCTAGTAAAAATTGAGTTCCTCACCAACCTCAAAGCCCGTCTTGAGACAACTTGCCTAGCCCCCTCTTTTTCAGTGACCAGTTCCTAATTGTAGCCTTCATCATAGCCTTCTTTGAGGTGGGTATGCTCTAGATTTAGCATGGATTCGAACATATCTTCAATGGAAGCAAACTGAGTGTGAGACTCCATAAAAGGATTTTACTTTTTCATTTTTAAGAAGGATGATAAAGACTAGAATTGTCTTTTTTTTAAGGATGATAAAGGCTTCCACTAACTGATATTGATTTGAGGATGATAAAAACTACGATGGTCTTAATTTCAAATTCAATAGATTAGCCCAAATTTGAAATTTTGTTCAATTGGGCTTTGAGCTCTAAAGAAAAACTTGGTTCAAATTAGGAATACGTATTGAAGTTATGTTTACTAGAGTTAATACATAATTTCAAATAGAGTAAAAAGAGTGTGAAATCTTAAATGTGGAGAAATAAAAATTAAGTACAAATGAGAGGAATATAATAGAAAGCATATTCGCAATGACTATAACCAACTTAAACTGAAATTGGTTTGGTGCATCTATCAAATTACCTACAAGAAAATTTTTCAATAATTTTTTGAATTACATCATAGTAAAAGAAGCTTAAGAAAAAAAAACACCAGGAATCAAAACTCCAAAAAACAAGTCACCACAAAGTAGAAATAAGAAATATCAATTTCTAAATGCTAGAAATATGGAAAAATTCCTCAAAATTCAACCTCTGTGGGTTTGGGATAACCATCATACTCTAATTTCACACCTAGCTTTAGCTCTTATAACTCAAAACTTCAATATCAAATTATTTATAATTTCAGGCACCCTTTCATCTTTCGGATTTAACATTAGGAATTTCTTAACCAACGCTTCCATTTGCTTGATATACTTTTGCACTCGAGCACAAAATCCAGTCAGGTCGATTTGAATGGTCGAATTCTAGATGTCTATATAGCCTTGGTAAAAATCGAGTTCCCCGCCAACCTCAAAGCCCCTCTTGAGGCCAACTTACCTAGCCCCCTCTTTTCAGCGACCAGTCTATAATTGTAGCCTTCATCGTAGCATTCTTTGAGGTGGGTATGCTTTAGATTTAGAATGGATTCAAACATATCTTCAATGGAATCAAACTGAGTGTGAGACTCTATGAAAGGATTTTACTTTTTTCATTTTTAAGAAGGAATAAAAATAACCCAAAATCTATATAGCAGTAATTGTATAGCTAAAAGAGAAGATTAATCACTACCTACTTAATAGTGTAGGAGCAGCAGTTCCACCATACAAGACCGGCTTCTACTGGGTAACATTGATTCGAGGATGATAAAGACTACAATGGTCTTTGTCTCAATGGATTAGCCTAAATTTAAAGAAAAAAGAGTTTAAGGAATCTTTTTAACCAACTTCATCTCCTTACAACTTTATAAATTTTATTATGAATCCTATCTTCATCTTACTGAGGAAGTTGAAAAGAACTAAACAAGCTATGTACATAGTCAAGAAATGAATGGGATAGGTTTTGTAACCTTTGGAGAACTAATCTTCATGTAGCCTTTAAAGAACTAAATTTTATTATGCTTCAACTCTCACAAATGGTTGAAAACCTGACCTCCATGTAGCCTTTAGAGAACTAATCTCCAGCTTTGGGCCATCTACTGACTATTTGTATAAGAATGAAGAATGAAAATATGAAAGGAAAGATATTTAAATAAACAATCACGATATTTGCTTCACTAAAAATTCCAAGGATAAAGCATCTTTTATTATATCATTCCTTGAATAAATTTTCACAGAAAGGAAATTGCCTTCTCTAGTACAATATTTCATCTTGGAGATACTGTAGGGGATCCAACTTCAAGTAGCTTTGAATGATTTTTTCTTGTGAAAAGTCAGTAAAATACCCTTTCCCTGCAACTACACCCTCTCTCTGCAAGCCTCTCAACTTCTTGCTGAACTCTTTCTCCTCCCACTTTACTTGGTTCCGAAAAGTTACAAGCAACCTCAATAACAACATCACCATGTGTGAGAGCCATAGTTTGTATTAAAGTAAGTCCACCACCTCTCTTATAACTCATTTTGCAATTCTATGAACAGCAGCAATGTCAGTAGAGAAGACAAAGACATTGTAGTTATCAACCCACTAGGTTGCTCCAATTACAACAATGCATTTTTCTCGAGTCACTTGAGGTGGACCTTCATTTGGCTTTACTAACAGGTACTCTAATTTTGGTCCTTCTATCCATTGGTTTTCAAAATTTGTCTTGAAATAACCCAGTTCTCTTCTAATTAAATCATGTGTCCTTCCTTATTCATTGGTAGCTCCATATAAGAAGTTAGGGACTGCAAACTACATTTAAGATCATTAGCAATGCAGAAATATAATATATTCTTATATAACAAGTTCCAATTAGGAAGTCAAAACCCATTAATTGTAGACAATATTGCTTCCAAAATTGATACCGTATAATAAAAAGTATTTTAATCACCAAATCATATGAAAATTAACATCTTTACTTTCTTTCTTCTCTCTTGTCTAATACCATGTAAAACAAAAATTATTTCTTTCAAAAAGCTCAAACCTTGAATACTAAAGCCAACATCTAATGCCAAGGAATTTGTTATATCTACTTCATGGTCTAAAGATGAATGTGTTAAGGGATGAAAGCAAATATGGTCAACAACACTAAGACGAGGATGACTTCCGCAATGTAACTCAAGATCAATAGCTTCAAAAGGAGCTTTAACCATGGTAAGCATAGCACTCTTCAAAGGACATGAATCTAGGGACTATTTTGGATCCAAACTTGAGACAAGTGTATATCCAACTCTATTATAGGTTGCATCCTTAAACTTGTTAACAATTGGTGCTTGAGGAAATCCTTTTACAGCTCTTTCAATTGACTCCAATGCAGCCTTATTTTGGCTTTTAGATATTTACAACTTACGCTAAGCAAGAGCCCGCTTCAACATGTTGCGATTCCTTGCCCTCTTTCCAGTTGAAAAAATTGACAGGTTACAATTTCAGAGGACCACAGTTAACCATATTGTGGAAGCAAAATATTGAAGTTGTGTTTAATAGAGTTAATAAGTAATTTCAAATAGAGTAAAAAAAGTGTGAAATCTTAAACGTGGGGAACCAATGAGAGGAATGGAAAGCAGATCTGCAATGACTAAGGCCAACTTAAACTGAAATTAGTTTGGTGTATCTACCAAATTACCCATAAGAAAACCAATACTATAAAGTATTTTATTTTGGAATAGAACCCCAAAATTTTGCAATAATTTTTTGAATTACATCATAGAAAAAGAAGCTTAAGAAAAAAAAAAAAAGCAATCAAAACTGTAGAGAACAAATAACCATATAGTAGAAACAAGTAATGCAAATTCCTAAACGCTAAAAATACCCAATAAATCCTTAAAATTCAACCTCTGTGGGTTTAGGATAACCATCATACTCCAATTTCACACCCAAACCCACTCTTTTAACCCGAAACTTTAATATCAAACTATCCATAATTTCCTGCACCCATTCATCGTCCAAATTTAACATTGAGCATTTCTCTATAAACTCCTCATTTGCTTATTATATTTCTACACACGAGCAGAGAATCTAGTAGGGTCGATTTGAATGGCCGAATTCTAGATGGCTACATAGCGCTGGTAGAAACCGAGTTCCTCGCCAATCTCGAAGCCTGTCTTGAGACCAACTTGCCTAGCCTCTTCTTTTTCGGTGACTAGTTTGTAATTGTAGCCTTCGTCGTAGCCTTCTTTGAGGAGGGTATGCTTAGATCTAGCTAAATTCAAATATATCTTTAATGGAATCAGACTGAGTATGAGACTCAATGAAAAGATTTTAATTTTTCATTTTTAAGAAGAAAAAAAATAGCCCATAATCTGTATACCACTAATTGTATAGCTAAAGAGAAGAGATTAGTCACTACCTACTTAGTAATGTTGGAGCAACAACTCCAACACGTGAGATTGGCTTCCACTGGCTGATGTTGCTTCGAGGATGATAAAAACTATAGTGGTCTTTGTTTCAATGGATTAGCCAAAATTTGGAATTTTGTTTAGTTGGGCTTTAAGCTTTATAGAAAAATTCAGTTTGAATTAGGAATGCCTTTTTCCTTTCTCTAAAGGGGAAAAATGGGATGCAATTCATTCATTGTACTTAAAATAAAGATTTTATAGTAGATAAATTAATTTTTATTTTAAATAAAATAATTATCTGTAATAAAAACTATTCAAAAATAGGACTAGTTTTTTGTTCATGTGGATAAAGAAGAATGCAATTACATAAAGGTTCCAAGTTTTGAAGTTGGGCTTTTCCATATGACTGTATGATCGGGCCTTTTGTATGGATTTTTCGATGAAGTAAGCCCAATAACAGTTTATGGGCTTTATTCTAGATTGATTGGGCCCCGTGTGATTATGACTTATGGGCCTAAATTTCTACATTATATTCATCTTCTTAGCTCAAAGAGTATACTTATTCTCATCTCGAGAAACAAATTTCATTTCATTAAATAATTTTTATCTTATACTCCCTTTGTTCTCTTTCTATAGAGATAAATGAATTTGCACAAGTATTAAGATGGTAGTTAAAATGAATATTTTTTCCAAATTATGCCTATACAGCATAAACAACATTAAATGAGCTCTTTATTTAATAGATAGACAATTCATATGGGTAGACTTTCAAAGTAGCATTAATTATGGGATTTTATCCAAATTGGAATGAATTTGAGCTAAAATTAGAGAGAACTCTGAGATAATGGAGTAAATTTTCTCTATTTTCAAACTTTTCCAAATTAAAATTTCACATTTGAAATTTCAAATTTCTCTCATTTTCTGAGGTCTTTAGCAATTTTGGTTATATGCATGCAAATATGACAAAAATATGGAATCAAAATTTTGTATACTCTCACTATCTTCTCAATTTCTACAATATGCACTGATATAAAATGAGAATGGAACGTGAACATGTAATTGCATTCATAAGCTTTTTAAACTAAGAGCAATAGAAAGAGAGAAACAATATTTCTTGCATCATGAATAATCCATTTTCATTTTATCTCAATGAAGTTCCAACAAATTTGCCACATATTCTCACGGTATGCACATAACTTTCCATTTGTCAGATCGAAGTTGGGAAATAAGTTGCGAAAACAACCGAGGATCGAAACAAATACGAAAGCAAACTACACATAAATCACATGAGAACTAACATATTGTAGCGTGGACTCGTTCACCGATGTTCTTTCTAGATATCTTCAAGTCACTCTAGAGCCTTCTGCCATGTGAGTTTAATTGATTCTATAGATCTTATTTTTTTGAGTGGGTAGAAAAAAGCAGTACATCTGTTTTCCAGAGAGACTACTGTGGTTTTTTTTTCTAAATACTTTGTTATCTCTAACGTGTGTTCAAAAAACTAAAATAGCCTCTCTTATCCATGTGAGAAGTAAACAATAAGATTAATTGTTCTGTTATCCATACGGTTGACATTTTAAATAAAATAGATTGTATATTTTTTAATTAAAATTAAAAAATTAAATTTTAATTAAAAAATTAATCTATTAATTATTCAAAATATATAACCCACATATGGTCCAAATAGTTAAGGCATAGTAGGGACTGTAGGAATAAATTAATATAGCTACAAATTATAATAAAAATCCATACAAGACCAGTATATTCTTATTATAATTAATCATAAATTATTCCACAAAAAAATCATGATTGAACTTTTTATTAGTTTAACTTTCCATAACAAAATAATTTATATCCCCTATATAAAGATTATATATGCTTGTCAAATAAATGAAATAGCACAAAAAACATACTATTATATTTGCATGGTTAATGATAGTATATCTCTATCAGAAGAAAGCATTATGGTGGTTGCTGAAATGAGTCATACCGAAAATGTTGTTGCAGGCAATGAGAAAAGGAGAAAGAAAAAGAAAAATATACTAGATCATATAAAGAATCTTTTTTCTAAGTTGCAACAAGGTAACTTAAATACACACAGTTGTGGAAAATTTATGGGCATATTTACAATATCTTTGAAGTCAATTTATAGAATTTGGCAAAATACCAAGAACCATCGAGAGAAGAACATTTCTCGCATGAAAGGTCCATGTAACTGGGGAAAAAGAGTTCAAATCCCAACATATAGGATAACAGAATACCAAGTAAGACATCCATGACAATTCATTCTCTAGCTCATGAAAAACGAATGGGTTTTGGGGGAGTTCAAAGGGATGGGTTGTAAGTTGTGCCTCTCTAGAAATAGGATACAACTAATCTATTTTTCACTTAAGGGGAATCCAAATAGGTATAACTAATTCACAAATATCAACGATTTTTTTTCCACTTTGCACAACTTATTCCAAATATGAGCACGAATCCGTGCTCAGTTACATTATAAAATAACATTAAGTAATTCAAAGTTAACGAAATTCAAGAACACATTTACAATGTGTAATATCGATATAAAAGGGTTTTTCAAAATATGGTATAACTGTCCAATTGTGTGTCCATATTTTTAATAATTTCACAAATTTTCACTCATGTTTGTGCTTACATCAAAAAATCGAGCACATTGTTAAAAATACATATTAAAAAATAGCCAACCTTCCAGACTTCGGAAACTTAAATGTGTTAAATGTCTTTTCTTTTTTTATCTACCACTTTTCTCGTTCAGAGCACAATTTGAACACGGATTATAGAGCTAAAATGAGAGCATCTTGGTCTTTTTCATCTGACATCCTTTCCAAAGTTTTCATTTTGAGTAAAATTCTCTATATAAAGGAAATGCCCAAATTGGATAGTTTTTCTATACAAAGAGAATAGAGTGAGTGTCTTTTTTTTTTATACTTGGAAGGAAGGTCAAATGACACAAATAATATTATGTGCTAAACAGGAGGAGCAACTCTCATCCTTTAAAATATTTACCAAATTGGTCATAACCTTTGTGTTGGGGAAGACTTAAATTTGAAACCTCTTACTCCAATCATCTTGTGCAAGAGATAGAAAGATCAATCAAGCCACAACTAATTAGTATTTTTATCTCATATTTGATTTCTCATATCAATGCGTAATAATCAATTTAATAACATTTAGTTTAAGGAAGTAACTCTGCAATATTTTCTCCTTTGCCTAACCAAGAAATGATGAAATATTAGTGTTTTTATTAATTTCTTTTGTGTTATGAATAAAGTAATTACAGGAAAATAAAAATACATAACATCTTTAAAATTCACTTATTATATTCTCTTGATATATTACTCTTAATTATGGGATTGAATGATTGATAATATATTCCTTAATTACCTAAAGAGATTGATATAATCCCATGCAAGTTCCTTAATTATAGTGATTGCAAGAAATTTATTCATTTCATTTAAATGCAAGAACATTCCTTAATTACTCTGATTTCTACCCTATAAATAAAGACCTAACGGTATATCTTGTAGCATAAACAAGAAATTCAAAGATAAAGAAAGAAACAGAGAAATCAAAGTGATAAAACCATGGAAAGAACTTCTGTGCAAAGAGCAATTGTGGCGATGCTTGTAGTGGTGGTCTCAACCACGCCACTCCAAGTCCAGGCTCAGGAAAACACCGATCCTCCTGTTCCAGGACTTCCTGGTCTCCCATCATCTCCCGACGCTCCTCCAGCGGCTTTAGATTGTCCCACTCAATGTGCTTTGAAGTGTATGGAGAAGAGAAACTTCTTTTTCAGACTGATATGCATGCAGATTTGCAAAATAGGGTGCGAAATTGGAATCTCAGAATCTGAATATAATTGCACTGTTGCTTGTGCTCATTCCATGCCCTTCAGCTTCAACTATGGTCTGCATCTTTAATTTCTATATGTTTCTTCATTCTTCCTATGGATGGATACTGTTTTCATATATAAGATTATATATTCTAACAAGTGTTTTAATTTGATGCTGCAGATGAGAATGAAGTGGAAGCTGATGTGAATTCTTGCCACCAGAAATGCACCAGGCCTTATTAATTAGATGTTGGTTCAATTGTATTGTTTTTCCCGCAGAAAATAAGTAAGTTGTTAAAATTATCTGCTACCAGAATAAATTGGATCCTATGAGATCCATCGATCCGTGTAATCATTTTGAACATCAATAGACTGCTCTCAAAAAAGAAAATATCAGAAGTCATTAACTTGGTATTATCAAAACATCAAAACTCATAAATATACCTTCAATACCAAACCCAGGAAACAAACCATAGTAAATAAAAAATGTGGCCAAACGCTAACGCAAATTGCAGTTATTTGACAGGACCTTTTTTTTTTTTTTCTTTGGTGGTATATTCCATATATTAGATTTTATGGATTTTGAGGTCTTAAAAATTCAGGGGTTAAATTTACCGAAAAGCTCAAATATGATTTTTTTTGTTATCCCCTTAAATAAATTTAAGAGTTAAATTAATCTTTGTTGCATTATTAAATGAATTATAGAATTAATGGAAGAAAGCCTAATTTATCCTTTCAAACTTATAACACAAGATTGAACAGCTTTTTTTTTTTTAACTTGTGTGCTTTAACGTCCAAAACGACACACCTGCTAGACAATTCATCTAGCGTGTACACCAAATACGGTCAAAGGAATTTGAAAAAAAAAAAAAGAAATCAAAACACAAATTAAACTCATAAAATCCTTCTTCCTAATTATAGTCCCTAGACCCCAACTTCACCTTCAAAAATTGGAAGATTCAAATGACCTGTACTTTTTGAATTTTACGCCTTTTTACCTTTCTCATTCTCACTGTAAGTTTGAAAATTGATATTTGTATTCCACAAATAAACAAGTCGTATAAGCAGTAAAATGAAATTATAATTCTATAGAGATCGGAGAATAGATTAATTTTTATATTTGATAATTATTAGGAAGACTAGAAATAAGTGAATTTGAATTAAACTAAATTGCAATTAAATTAAATAAATTCAAATTAAAATAAGCAAGTGGAGATAATAAAAAACAAATTCAAATAAATAGTTGTTGAGATGGTCTAGTCACGGGATCTCTATTAATTCTTAGGTGCAAACTTTGAACATTTAATTTATGGTGTCCAGATTCTTCTCTTGAGTTTAAATGGACTACTACAATCACATGATATCTACTTTCATAGTCTAATATGGTTTATGTCAATTCCTGAAGGAGAACTAACTTAAAATATCCAAATTTTCTTTCAGGTTTAAACAGACTATTGAAATCATACACTTTTACTTTCATAGCCTAACACAATTAAAACTCATTAAATTATTGTTAATTCTTTACTCTCGGAGAACTTAGCCTATTTCTAGGTCTAAAAATTCTAGGTCCAATATGTGAGGTCCAATCTAGTTTGTCATCCTCTTGGTTTGTTCAAATAGATCTAAAATCATGCAAATATAGGATCTGACATATTTATAGACATTAACCTCAACATATTAAATCAAGAATTAAACATTCAACATAAATCAAACTATTCAAAGTTGTATTTTTAAATTAATAAATAATTCTCATAACTATATCCAAATATTCAAGCTAGCATTATAACAAATATATCAACACAAATAAAATACACAAGAAGAATAAAAGACATGAATGTACAAACTTTGGGAGTTTATTTAATTGGTTGCCCATTGAGTTACACATCCAAAGCTTGTCTAAAATATCTCTTCTCCTCCTGTGTTTACCATAACACTAACTAAAGGTTACTGACTCTCTCTCCACTTGGATGACGTCCTTTGATTGGCCACTCTTTAATTCTTTCTTTCTCATGCGCGGCAACAAGGGCCAAAGGAGAGTCTAACCCCCCCAAACCCTCTCCCCCTCCCTTTTTTTTGTTTTTGTTTGCTCCTTTTATAGAGTTTTTTATTAGCTTCAATTGGTCTACATCACATACTCCCAACTTGCATAAGTTGATTCTGTAAAGCTGCTCTCCACCGCCCAAAGAATGAATAAAGAATGATAAAAGAAGTTGTTCACAAGACTAGGTACAATGTTTCAACAAAACTGCAACGTTTCAGCTCCAAATGATCTGTCAGGAGATCTTCTCACAGTTTGTTTCGTACTTGATTCTCAATTGTCCACGTTGATCAATTTTTTATTATTCTTTTCTCTTGGCTATTTGGGCATTGGTGTTGGATTTTGTTGGTCTTCTAAGTGCATTTATTGGACTTTAAAATCAACAAATCTTCAATGGCTATTCTTCAGTTAGATTAAGTGCCAAATGAAGTTTGATTGGCTCATTTTATCTTAGAAATAGCAAGTGTTGATGTAATCCATATGCAAACCAATTATAGAGAGAAAATTATATAAAATGAATTCTATCTTTAATTTTTATTCAAAATAAAATTTAATTTAATTAAAACATATAATAAAATATATACATATTTTGTTGTTATCACTGCATCTCATCTTCTATCAGGTGGAGTTGTTCTTTATCCTCCTTCCTTACAGGTCTTTCCCTTCTGTTCTCTTCTTCCTTATTAACTTTCTCAAAGTTGGTCTCCATGACAACAAATACTCTTCGAATTGAATGCATATGGCATAACCCTCACATGAAGCCATTATTTCCCTCAAAGTGATTTCTAAATTGAATAATATATACAAATCTTAGTAGGCCCGTTTACTCAAATCAATGTCATTAGTTTACCCTGCAAGAATGTAAAGTGAATGGAGTCTGCATGCAAGGAATGACTTCTGAATACAAATTGAGGGAATCAGAGATGGTATAACCTGCTTTCTTTTTCCTTTTCTTTTTTTTTTTTTTTTGAAAAGTAATTTCATTTTGTAAACCCACAGATTACATGACCTTAGAAGCTCATGTGGGACACATATTTTGCCACATCAACAACACATGGACGCACCATGTCATAATTTCAAAATGCATTAATGATTAAAAGTATGAACTCTGATATTTTTCTTTCAATTTTCATAAATACTTTTTAATTTTATCCATCGATCTCCTCTGAATTTATTTTTTCTTATCAATTTTAACTTCTATCTAAAGCCTTCAAAAAAATCAACTAGTAAGTCATAGTACTAAAATGGAAACTATGAATGCATACATATGACTGGCATAAAGTGCATTTATTTTAATTATTTGAAAATTAGTAAATTTTAAGTATATATTATAATTTTTTTAAATTGTATATTTAACTAAATATTTGTTCTTAAATTTTTAAAATTATTGGTTTAATTTAAAACTTGGATCACTTTAAAAAATGAATTTGTGTTTCACAAAACAAAGTGAATTTATATTTCATTTTATTAAATATGAGTTCTCTTTATTCTTAGAGGTGGGGTTGATTAATGGATGAAATTAAAAGTATTAAACAAAATGGGAAAAATGCTAATATTGAGGTTTTCTTTTCTTTTTTTCTTAAATATTCGGTCTTTTTGAAACAATAACATGGCATGTCCATATGGCACTGATGTAGCAATGTGTGGACCCACTGATGGTCACGTTATCGAGTTTCTAACGGTTTTTAGATGTAAGCTATATATATTTAAAAATATAACAGTTTACATTACGTAAAAATGATAAATATAAATATATAAAAAATTAAGTGTTAACAGAATAATAATTATTTAGAATAATTGTAACAAGATAAAAATATAATTATGAAAAGATAAATTATTTTAGATAATGTCTTTATCAAAAAAATATTTATAAAAAAAATTATCTCTAATATTAATATATTAATATAAATTTATTTCTTATTATAAAATAAGTAATAAGTAATCTACATGCTTGCGGATATGATTTTTTAAAAATAAGATATTCACACGTCTAGAACACATTATACTAAATAAATAATATATAATATTTTCAGTAAATATACAACATTTATAATAAATCATAAACATAAAATAAAATAAAACTTAATTTCTTATTTCAATGAAACAAAAATAAATTTAAAAAAAAAACACTTCATTTTTTATTGATAATTAAAAAAAACATATTGATTGATTAGTTTGGTATATAGAATAGTCTCATATACCAGGAGTTAGATTACACGGACATGAGACACAAGATATGAAAATGTACATGATTTAATAATTTTTAAACAAGAAGGACATCCATATATACTTTTGACACATTACACATAATAAGTAATATATTAATATTTTAAATAAATAAATATTCATTTGTAATAAATTATAAACGTAAAAATAAAAAAATACATAATTTCTTATTTCAAAATAATTAGTTAAATTCTAAAAACTATTATTATTATTAAAGAATACATTAATAATGTGTGTGCATTTTTTTATATAGGTCATGACTTTTGCTATTGAAACACTTCACAGGATATTTAAGAAAGCATATTTTAGTTAGGGATAACAATTTTACTTAATCAGGTGGATACTCGATAAGATCCGATAGATTTTTGTGAATTTAGGTAGTGAATAAACGAGTTTGGAACGGGTTCAGATAGTATTTTTACTACCCGTATCGGGTTTGGTTGGGTTCAAGAACTCGGGTACTCCCTAGCCATTATCCATTTAATTAATATTCTATAAATATTTACAATAATTTTTTTATAAAGAAAATTATATATATATATATATATACACCCCTTTTTAATTATATTAATGTTATAATTATATTTAATATTTTTATTATATTTTTTTATTAAATCAAAATAATAATTTTATAATTTTTACTTATTTTTTGTTTTTGAAAAATTAAAAATATATATTTTTAACATAAATGGATTTAAGCATTTAAACGAATAATTATATTCGAGTTCGAAATGAGTTTAATTATTAAAGGTGAATTTTTATACAGATTTAAATACTTAAATTGTTAATCGGATATTTATAACGCATTTAATGATTACTTTGGTATATAATTTTATTATTTTTAAATAATATTATAAAATATTATTTTACTTTTAGCTGCTCCACCATCAGCCGGATGCTAACACTAATTGCTAAAAAAAATTGAGCTCAGCGATACAATTGATAAAATAAAAAAGAATACTAAAAATTGAGAAAAAAACGAAACATCGGAGTGTCTGCTGGCACCCTTTCACGATGCCCTGTTTTGATGTTTTTGCTTCCAGCCACCGTTATCATATCCTGCATGCATTACTACCCACAAATTTGTACTGCACTAGATATCGAATGCAAAGATATTAAACTTTCTAATTGGAATTAAATATTTATCCTTTTTTTTAATATTAGATTCGTAATTAAGTTTAAATATTCGTAACTGAATTAAAATAATTATGTCTTTTTATTTTATAAAAATATTAAGATAATATTTTTTAATAGTTATCCTCTTGTCTTAATAATAAATCACTATGAACGTGTTCGACAATAGTTTTTTAAATAGTTTTTAGTATTTTTAACTGGTCAAAACGCTAAATACTATTTAGAAAATTATTTGGCAATAAAGCGTTTGAACTAGTTTTTAGATGTTATGGTATCATTACGTGAAAATTTACTCATATAATTTTTAGACTTTAACGTTTCATGAAAAGTTATTCAATCAATTAGTAGCTGCTACTAAAACAACTAACAGCTGTCAAAATAACTAATTTTACTTGTTATATACTCATTTAATAAATTTTTATTTAAATTAAAATAAATATAATGAACATGTCTTATAATGTAACATCTAATCAAAAGAAAATAATGTTTTTGCTTCTCTCTTTAGTAAAAAATATACTTTTGTTATTAATTAATTATATAAAATAATTAAAAATTTGTATTTACCATATAATATTTAATAATTTGGCAATTCTATGACATTACTCTAATAAATCAAAATTTCTTTATGCAACCATAATATACAATATAAATTTGATATTCACATCAACTATTTTTATTACATGAAGTTAAGCAGAAATTTTGTTAATAGTATATAATATAGATATCAATGTGCAAATAAAAATATTAATAACTGAATATCATTTCTTGAGTCTATAAATAGATATAAATGAGATTAAATTCAAATATTTCAAAGTACTATATATTTATTTTAAAAAAATTAAAGTCTTAAATATCTAATTATCTTTATATTTATTTTAAAAAGGTCACGTTGAATCAAATCATAGAAATTAAATAAAATTTAAATTTAAAAAAAAAACTAGAACAAAATATTGAATAAAAAGAGAGCTATTGAATTCTCTTTTTTATTTTATCTTAAATATTGAAAAGTTAAAAATAAAAATGATATTAAATGTGCCTAAATAGTCATTTTTTAACTCAAAAACTTTTATAGCATATTTTTTTTTCAATTATATTAGACTTAAAAAAAAGAAAAGCTTTTGTATTTGATATATCAGTAAAATACTATAATTTCATACTTCTATTGTTACTCAAGCATCAGACAGTGATCTGGTCCAGATTATATAAGAAAATGTACAGTTTTAAAAAGCGGCATAAACTGGTAAAAAATAAATAAAAACCGTCAAAAATTGATGAATCGGATCGGTTAAAAATTGATCTAATTTAAATTTTAGTTTTTTTTCCAAATTGTGGGCCTTTTAAAAATTGGGCCACTGTTTTCTTTTTTTTTTTTTTACTTTTCGGACCTCGTTATTTCTAAACTTAAAGTCCTATTATATTAATTAAAACAATTGAAATTTTCAATTTTAAATCAAAATGTGAAAATAATATTATATTTTATTGTAATTTATTAATTTATTAATATTAAATTTAGTCATATTTATTCTTTTTTTAAAATTATTTGCTAATTTTTTATTTTCATATAAAAGCCAAATTTGAAAATATTTTTTTATTAAATACCAAAGTTTTATTAATCATATACTTTCAATTTTATTTAATAAATATACTTAAAATATTATATACAAAAGTCCGATTCAACCCTATGTAACTCATTTGAACTCTTTGGTTCTATGAATCATACCTTCACCAATTCACGGACCGACCAATTCTCATAATACTTCTATAAATAATCTAAATATGTGAAAATCAAAGAGAAAAAATATATTTTAATTGCATTGTATTTACTTAATAGACTCTAATAATAAATTGTTTAATAATATTTTAAAATTTCAGAACATAATAAATTAGAAGAAGTTAAGGTTCTTTTTTTAAATATTTAGATTAAAGTTTTCGATTTATTTTCTCAAGAGTAGAAAATATAAATATACATATTTTTTAAATTAAAATGCATTCTCATATTTATATATAATATAGATATGATCAAATTTTATAATTTTAGGGGTTTAATTAAAATTTAAAAGTGTCATTTAATTAAAATTATAAAATTTACAAACATGTATTTTACAACCATGGTTCTGAAAATCGGACCGGACCGGCCGGTTCAATCGGTTCGACTGAAAACCAGTTTGTGGTCTGATTTGGATCGTGTTGAAAAATTGAACAATGAAAAAACCGGAGTAAACCAGTCAAAAATCGACGAATTGGACCGGTAAAAAACCGGTTCAATTCAAATCAGGGTATTTTCGAGAAATAATGGATTTTTTTTAAATTTCGGCCTCTAAAAAATTAGACCCACTAATTTTTTAATCTTTGGGCCTTTTTATTTATAAACCCAAATCCTAAGATATTAATTAAATGAAAATAATAATATGTTTTATGGTAATTAATTTTTTATTTTAAATTTATTCGTATTTTATTTTTTTAAAATTATTTACTAATTTTTATTTTTCTTTTTGTAAAATTCAAATTTGAAAAACTTTTTTTATTTGAGTTCAAATCTTTTTTTAACCTATATTTTCAATTTTATTTAATAAATATATTTAAAAGTATTATATATAAAAATTCGGTTCAACCGTATTAAATCTGGTCGAACCTTCTAGTTTAGTAAATTTCTATCTTCGCCGGTTTACTGACCGATCCGTTGCTCAAAACAGTATTTACAACCGATGCTCCAACAAAGCTTTTCCGGTTAGGTAACAGAAAAGAAAGGGACAAGCTTGTCAATGCAAATAAACAACATCATATCCTACCGGCCACACCGCCCTTTCCTTTTCTTGTTGGGTACAATGACCATTCTTTTATACCGAGAGAACAACTCTTTGAACGGTTAGACACATATAATCTAATATTGCCAACCTTTTAAATCCTTCGTTCTTTTTTATAATATGATGATGACTTTGAAATACTTTGCTACTTGCATCATCCTATCCAGTGCAAAAATATTTTTTTTTTCTGAAATAAAAAAAAATATATATATATATAACTTAAATATAATGAATAAATTCGTATCCACTTTAAGATTAAAATATTTTTTCAAAATATATGCTTATTGTGTTGCTTGAATTACAATTCGTGTATGATTTAGTAGGGTTAGACAAAAAATAAAACAATGAATGTCAAGCAAGAATTTCAGATTTTGAATTTGTCTAGATAATGCTCTATCGATTTTATGAAACTCTTCTATCAACCACCAACGACTAATTATAAACAATTGCTTTCAATTTCTAGCATAAACAACTAATTAAATGTCTTAAAATTTATTCTCTTCAACCGTGTCGTGGTGTAGTTGGTTATCAAGTAAATATAACACATTGAAGGTCTCCGTTTAAGTTGAGGTGCCGTCAATCTGTTTTATTTTCCTAGTTTAATGCATTATTTCACCTGAATTTCACGCAATTTTGACTTTTATATCAATTTCATATTGAACTCAGATACATTAATATGAAACCTACTCTTGACTCTAAATTAACTTAATCCAAATTTATTCACTTACACAAATTTATTAAGTTTAATTGTTATTTTAAATATATATATATATATATATTTTTTTTTTTCATTCTACAATTACAAACTACAATTGATTATAATTATATCTTATACTCTTTTTTGACAAAAAAAAAAAGTTACAATTTCTAAAGTTTATGAGTCAAATAAATTGATAGTAGCTTTATTTTTAGATTTTATAATTATTTTAAAATTTATAAACAATAACCATTATATTCTAATTTTATAAAAAAAAAGAAGCATTCATGTATCAAATAATTAATTTTTAAATATTACTTATTATCAATTAAAGAAAAATTTAAATTATTAAAAATAAAAATAAAAATTGTCCTTATTATTAACCCAAACTCTCTCATTCGTAAAAAATTTATTAAGTTAACCCAAGCTCAATATCAAGAATTAACCTATTTTTTTATTTACAGTTTAAGTTTTGGTTATAATTTAGGTTGCTATTGAATAATAGGTCAAAATTCAAGGTGAAAATAGCATAAATGTCAAAATTAGAGTGAAATTGCAATAAAAGATTAAAGTTTAAGGTAAAATTGACATAAAAGTCAAATTATAATAAAATTATAACAAAATGTAACGTTACAGTGAAATAATATATTAAGGCAATTATTTCCTTGATTATTTGGACTTAAGGACGAACAAGGCATGATAGGTTAAATATGGTATTTTATTTAAATTTCCATAGTTGGAAAATTAAAATAGAAATATATTTGCTTAATGCTATGTTTGGAAAAAGGAAGGAAAATAAGAGAAGAATGTTACTGTTCATTTTCCTTTTTTATTTTTCACCCTTTGTTTGGTTTGGAAGGAAAATAAGAGAGGAATGAAAATTTCATTTTTATAAATTTGAAAATTTTAACTTTTATATACAATAGAAAATTGATTATATATAAAATTTAGTAGTAACATTTTAGTCAAACTCAATTTATAATTTTTGCTTTTCTAAAATATATTACCTTAATTATTCTTAAAAAGTTCTAATTAAAAGTAAATATTAATTAAAAATATAGAAAAAAAGAAAAGTAAAATAATTTTATCCGCCCAAAGTAGGAAAGGAAGTAAAAGAAGAAAATAAATAAATAAAAAGAAGAAAAGTAAACACGCCGCAAACAGTGAAATTTTCACTCTAACAATACCACTTTCTCTCCAATTTGAAGAGAATGAGATACAGTGGGCCTGGAAGGAAAATAATCAAAATTTTCTTTCCACTCAAAATTTTCACTCGTCCCAAACAAGGGAAAGTGAATTTCTCGTTGCATTTTCACCCATATTTTCCTTCCTTCCACAAAGTCACCCCTTCCCAAATAGGCTGTAAAAGTTGTAATTAGTTATTAGTGGCTATTGAATAACTATTGGCAACGAAGAGGCAGCGATTGGAATAAAATGAAAATGAAAATATATAAAATAGAATTAAAGTGGAAACAAATATTTCTATTCCCATGTTTAATAGGAAATATGAAATATGAACTTTATTTTTATTCATTTATTTGGATATAGAAATGATTGAAGTAATGAAATGAGAAAAGTACATTTAATATTTTGTCAAAATAGTAAAATATATTTAGTTATTTGAATTAAAAAAAATTTAATGATTAAAAAAATCCTGAATTTTATTTGTTTTAACAATTTTTAACTGATTCTTTTAATTTTGAGATGGATACTACCAATTTATTATTTTTTTTAACAATTATAGCCTCCCTTAACTTTTCATCCAATTGAGGGTGACATGGCTGTTAACTTGGACATATTAGGTCCCACTCAACTGAGTGGGAAATATGATTAGATTTTCCATTTACTTTGACCCATTAACTTCGGTGTCGTTTAGTGTTAATCTAAATCTCCCTCTGTGTTTCTTTATCCATCACACTTTAGTAACAAATCCGCAATTCAAGACAGCTCCAAAAATCCACAATGAAAGAATCAAACAACCCTCTAATCCTATTAACTTTCAATTCTTCAAATCGTGTCGACGGAGGATTCTTATGGAGAAAAACAACTTTTCAATTCTTCTAGGCTTCTCTTCTTCTTCTCATTGTCGACAATTTCAGTCTCAATGAGAAGCTTTGCGAAGATGTGTTAATGGCGTTCCTTGTTCCTCCAGTTCTAATGGCAAGTTCTTATAGTGCCGCCTTTCCTTTCCTTGTCGCACAGCCACCAGACGCAAATTTCAACGAAAGTGTCCCTTTTAAAGAAATCGCTATTTTCGGAAGAATTTTCTTTGTTGGAGACTATTGTCGTGCTTGGGACTTTGAGGTTGGTTCCTCATCTTTGTCGTTGTGCTCAAAATGCCACATCTAGCGAGACTTTGCTCCGATTGTCTGTTCTTGTTGCATAAAAAGAGAGCTTTGGTAGAGGAGATGAGATATGGGGGATGAAAAGAGAAAGCGGAATAGAAGTCAATTAAACAAAAAACGACATCGTTTTATATATGATATTTTATATGGAATTTAGTGCAATTCCCACTCTGCTGGGGTGTTGGTAGAAGGTGGTACTCTATAACAGGCACGTCAGCAAATTCCAATACGAATAGTGACAGGACTACAATTGTTAAAAAAAAAAAAAATTAGTAGTATCCATCTTTAAAATTAAAAGAATTAGTTAAAATTGCTAAAACTTGTACAGTTTGAGATTTATTTAATCATTAGGCATAAAAAAATATATTCTTTGATCATTTGAACTCCCTTCCAACTTTCAAGAAATTTTTATTCTTTATTTATTCCCCTTTAATTTCTATTTCATCCCTTACCTATACCAGTAGTATTTTAAGTAACATTTTAGAATCTCTGACAGTAGAATTTGGAAATACTATTCCAAATGATAAATTTATTAAAACTCCTAATCAATATTTGGCATTCTAAATGTCAAAAATTGGTTCCTAAGTAGTCGTTTAAACAAGCATACAAATTATGAAGTATTAAAATTTTATAATTTTTCTTTTCATTTTCTTTCTTTATTTAATGTTACGTCAAATAAACACGTAAAATTAATTATATAAGAGTCATATCTGATGTTACGTTGAATTAGTCAGACAGATGTCAAATTTAATGAGTAAAAGAGCACGAGCAGTAGGTGACATGTTCCACCAGAATGCTCTCCTAGCAGAACTGCAAGCTCAACCTAACTTACATTATGGGAGGGTTATAATTTTGGTGAGGTCTATTAAAATCGATATCGATAATATGACCGCACTATTCTTTAGCACGGTCACTCGACCGACCATATAGTAATCGGAAGTATTGTTATCGTCAACCACTGCTAAAGCATTGCTAGTGTCTAGAAGTGCTAGTAGAGTTGTGGAAGGGGAACAACATATTTGATGAGATTCATTATTGGTAATAAAAACACTAGAAAGGAGTACAAATGTGGATCTGAGTCCTTTTGACTATATTGAACAGGGCAAGGCATCTCTTAGGAGGGTTCCATTGCTACTTGATGGAATTCACTAAATGATCTTCCAATTCAATCGCTAATGAGCTAACTCAACATGCTTTTGGATATTTAGAAGAGCTTTGTAAGATTCTCGTTGAGTATCAATTGAACTCGATATTGATCTCGAAAGGAAATCCAGACCTTTAAGGCCAAGGCCAGTGTTTCGCTCTTGATTTTACCAATGACTGGAGATAATTGATCAAAAGCTACCTATAAAACCATTTTGGCTAATGTTGATGACAAAGTTAGGAGATCAGCTTACTATTATTGCCAAAAGGACATACAATTATATAGAAGGCACTTTAATGGTGAATTAAATATGTATCAGTCCTAAAGAGAAAATGTTAATAATGATAGAAGTATATGGATGGGTAGTAGGAGGGCACCAGTCAAGCAAAACAATGAGAAAGCTACTAGTTAAATAGGGATATTGACGGCTGAAAATGGAAGAGGATCACCGCAGATATGCTAAGAGATGCGATTCATGCCAAAAGCATGGACCAATTCAAAATCTGCAACCATAAGATTATGGTCGATCGTCAAACTTTGGCCGTTCAGAGGATGGGTAGTAAATGTCATCCTCAAAGCAACACTTATTCATACTAATGGTCACCGATTACTTAACCAAATAGATAAAAGTAGTCCTGCTAAAGACTGTAAATCAACAAGTAGTCATAAAGTTCTTTAAAGAAAATACTTTTCATAGACACAGGTTGCCTAAAACTATAATGATTAATCAATGAATGATTTCATGAGTGAAGAAACCTAAGAAATAACTAAGAAGTATGGTGTCCGTATGAACTCTATATTATGCGTAAGCCAATTGACAAGCTGAATCAACTAAAAAATTAATTAAACGATCAATATATATATATATATGGAAATTGTTCGATTAAAACCCTAAGGCTTGGCACGGCTTATTATTAAAATCCTTGTAGGCAATTCGGATTACAATTAAGACGGGCACAAGCGTCATAACATTCAAACTTGTATATGTGCATGACATAATGATATTGGCCAAATTAATGACATTCTCCATCAAACGGTAGTTTCATGTAGAGATTGACATGGAAGAATATAACCGTTTAATGTATCAATCTTTTAAGTGATAATAGCATACTGAATAGTTGTATAAATTAGTTTACAAACAAAATAATAATGAACATCAAAATAGCAATTACCTATTTCCAATTACATTATTTTTCTAGGCAGTTTGGCAATACACAAATATAAAATTCAATTTTAAATACAAACTTAAAATGATTATCTCTATTCAATTTAAAGAAATAAAAAAATTCTAGTATAAAATACCTTTAAAATTCCTATGCATAGGGAGCGACTCCATTGTAAATGACACGCGAATCAATATAAACAAATTTGATTGCCTCGTACATTCAAATCACCCCTTGTGTCCCCTTTTTTTTCAACCCTCTAATTTCTTATATTTTTCTTCTATTCCTCCCATCCTTGTTTTTCTCCCTCTTGAACTTTTCTTATTCTCATCCCCTTCTTTTGGAACAAAAAGGCTCCAGACTATTTACCCACCTATCCTAAGACACTTCTAATAGACGCAGGTTCAATGGACCTACAACCACTTTTAGACTGGACAACTGGTTTAATCAATTTGTCCACTATCTCAAGGCACTCCTATTAGAAGCATTTCCAACGGATCTACGACCACTTTTGGAGTGAATAACTGATTTAATCAATTTTTTTAATTAGATCGGTTAGATTGTTTTAGCCAAATTGTGCCCAACCACTCCGGGCGCGCGCACTAGTGGATTTCTGATATCGCCCTTATTGAAATTCTGACTATCCTAAAATAATCTTAATCGTAGCCAATTCAAAAATTACATTTCATATTGATGAGTATTTGGATGAGTGATTTGACACTCTTCTCTACAAAATGAGATCGAGGGTTTGATCCTCAAATATGAAACAAATATTCGCTGAGAGTATTTTATCTTTTTTTAGGCCAACCTGGTGTGAGCAAACTTTAGTTCTAGCCTAATAGGCTCAAAATACTTGTGTTTAGGGAAAAAATATATTTTATTATTTGATTGTATATATTTTTAAAAATTATTTTTTAAATAAATACATATAGATAATAAAAAAGAAAATAAAATATACTCTTCTTTTATGTACGATTGTAGGAAAAATTTAATGTTTATTTGGCAAGGATAGAACTTCTTTTATGTAACCTTTTTTATTAATTAACTAACTTATTTATTCATTTATTTCAAATTTACAATTTAGAAAAATAGAGAAACAAAATTAGATCCTAACATTATTTGTTTTGTAATTTTCATTTATTAACTTGACTGTAATTTCTCTTTTTTTGTCTATCAACATCAAATTTCATTAAATTACAACATTTTTTAGTTAAAAAAGAGTCAATTTTTAGAATTCAAATTGGTAATTTTTTTAATATAATTTATTTCTTATTTTATATTTAGTTTCGAAAATAGTTCTATTCTTAATAATAATTTTTTATTTTTTTTATTACTGAATTAATTTGTAATTATTATCATTTTAATTTTGATAAAAGATTTATATTTCACTTACAATAAATAGATGACCTTTTGATAATTAACTACTTTTTATTTTTTTAATATTTTAAATCTATTTGACTTGAAAGAAAATAGTTTTTATAAAACTGAAAAAGAATTAGAACTATATATATTTTTTTGTCACATTTTGAAGTTTCAAGAATTTATATATATATATATATATATATATGTATATATTCCTTTTTCTAATGTACTGGGTGAATAATATTGTCATTATAATCAAAGTAATTATCATTATCAATTCAGATCATATGCTTATTTTTATTTTTGCCAGCAATAAAAAATAATTTATTATTATTTTTTGTTATAGTTATATATGGATATTACTTTGGGGTTGAGGATATGAGGTTGGAGATTAAGCAATGACTTGATTTTCTTTTTGGACATTTATTAAGGTTTTAAGAATCTGCATTTATAAATTAGGGACTAAAGACTTAAGTCTAGAGATTTGATCGAATTTTATTTTGAGATTACTTCATTATAAAAAAAAGAATTAAATACATAAAAAATAGCATTACAAGTAACTTGTATGACAAAATTTAATACAAATTAACAATTGTATTTATTTTAATATAAATAAAAACTTATGCTTTAATATTAACGATCATAGTCAACATACAAGGCACGTCATAAAAACGACAACGAGTATTTGGATGAGTACTTGATTCTCTTTTTGAGCACCTATCAAAATTCTAAGAATGTGTATTTATAAATTAGGGACTGAAGGGTAAAGCATAAAGATTAAATTAAACTTTATTTTAAAACTACTTCATTCATTATATAAAAATAGAATCAAATACATAAAAAATAATATTGCAAATAGCTTATGCACATCAAAAAATAGCTTAATGGTAAGTATATAGAGGACTTGACAATAGACTTGAGTTTGAATCCCCATCCCCCAATACTCAGAAAAAACTGAGTTTGTTCAACATTTAACTTATTTTTAATTTTTAAGTAGCGATAACCTTTGAATATAACTTAATCTAACCACCTAATCTAATTTAATTAAAACTTTAAATTTATATATAGATAATTATAAATTTAAAATTTTCAATTTTTTTCTTATCTGTATCTGTAAACCTATATTTGTTTATATATACATAAGTGTATAATCAGATTTTGTTAGAGGTATTTATTCTGTTCAATCTTCTGCTTTTGCAATTTAATATTTTATTATCATCTGCTTCAATATTGTCATGTATAGTATAAAACTTACAGTAAACAACCAATAAATATCAAGGCAATGAGGGGAGACGAAGATAAAGAAGACAATAAACCCACCGCCGAAATTTCAGTTCGGGTCTGTAGTTGGTTTTAGAATAACAGGCCGACAATAACGAGTATGAATCAGGTTAACGGGTCTTAAAGAAGTAGAGAAACCCGAACCTCCACCCAAGACTTGACCTTGGCCTCTGTACTTCCAAGAAGAAGAAGAAGATTGTGATTGAGTATTCACTCTCTTCATGAAACCCTTGAACTTTTATCACCCATTTTTCTTGTATTTGAGAATTAATAGCCTGTAAATGAGAATTCAACTAATTTATTCTAGCGGAATAATTTTACAAATTAATGGAAAGAAATTCAGTTAAATGTTTTTGAGTTGGAGAAGATTTCTTTCTATGCCAAGTAATTGATTTTTTTTAAGAAAAAATGAAAGGGCAAAAAATATAATTATATAATATATATATTAATGAACCAAAACAGAAGCACAAAGTCTGGAGGAAAAACTTGCAAGGAGGTTGACTTTAGAATTATAAGCCCCAAATGGAATTATTACTTGGCAAGAGCTTTTCTGGCGTTTGAGTAGGCAAGCACGATATTACATAATTTGTTTCTTTTTCTTTTTTTCCCATTGAGATTCTTTTAAATTTTTTTTGGTACACAATCTTTCAGATTTTGATATAATAGAATCCCTCTGAAAATATTATCTATATCTTATTTAAATTTTTTTTATTTTTTTATTTCATGATTAGATTATATTTATATCATTATTATTTCTTTTTATTGCTTTTATTCTCCTCTTTTTCCATTATTAATTTACTTGTATACTTTCTATTTTTCAGTAAATGCGTTGCATTAGTATATTATTTCTCATTTCTATTTTTAAAAAAATTATTTAATTTCTTTAAGTTTGCATATATAAATCCTGCCCGTAAAGTGTGAAATAACGATTAATTATATTATATAGATAAAATTTTAAAAGAGTATAAAAAATAAAAAATAAATAAAAAGGATAACGACACATCATAGCTTGATGAGGAAAATTTAGCTTAAAAAAATACAATCCAAGTCAATTTTTTTTAGGAGAAATACAATCCAAGTCATTTTGTTTCTTTCAAATAAATAATTAAATTAAATATTAAATATTAAATATATATAAATAAAAAGAAACAGTCATCAAATCATAAGGGCGGCCTTTCTCTCCCTTCTCTTTATATTTCTATACTGGCCTTTTCAAAAAGCAAGCTAGCCTACTTTTGCTTGTTCTCTTTTTCTCTTCTTCTTCCTTTTCTCTTTAAATTCATCCAATAAAATTATGATTCTGTCTCTCTATAAACTATCAATGGGGATTTTCCATTTCGTTTCTAGTTCCTGCATCTGATCCAAGATTCTCCTAATACCCATTTCTTATTTGTCCTAATTTATAACTTTTTTGGCTTTTCTTCTATGTGTATTCTCATGATCTGTAAGTCGAAGCTTCTCTTTCTGTTCTCCAATGTTAACTTTGTCTGCATTGGTTTCTCTCATCCAAACAATATTAGAAGTTTGGGCTTCCATTTTACATAGTTATTCATTTCTCGCTTTGACTTGCGAGTAGAATTGGGTTTAGATTTCGTTGTTTTTTTTGTCTTCTCTGATTACAGGTGACAAGATTCTCTTTTTATTTTTTGAAAATTTTTAATTATAACTTATGGGTTTCATTCTAGAGCTAATTTCAGTTGCTATGATCAGGATGGTCACTGTTATTTGAGGGCTTGTCTGTTTTAAATTGATAGAATATGCAAGAAAATGAGCATTCTAATTTTCGCTTTATTTTATTTTTTTTCTTTTGTTGATTATAACTGGCTTTGCTTGCTTAAGCTGAGGCAAAATAGCAGAAAACAAATTATAGTGCAATTTGAATTTTCCTCCTAGCTGATTAAAAGTTTAAAATTTGATAAAATTTAATTCCTTTTCTTTGATTGCAATTTTTAAGCAAGCACAAGGATTCATTTCTTTTATCTTTCTCTGATTAATGACCTAATTGAGTTAATTTGGTTCTAAACACTGACCCACATTTAGTATGTTGAGAAGTCCTTTTACAATGATTATAATGTTAACTTCTCATTTTGTTTACCTTACCCTTTTTGCTTATCAAACAGGGTAGTTAGTTTGGAATAATGACAAGGGTAAACCGTGACTTTGGAGGCACAATGCAGAAAGATGCTGTCCCAGCTGTATCAGCTGATGTTATATTTGCTTCAAGTCGTTTTCCTAATTACAAACTTGGAGCTAACAATCAAATTGTGGATGCAAAGGATGATCCAAAGGTACTGTCCATGAAGGAGGTTGTGGCGCGTGAGACTGCAATGCTTTTGGAGCAGCAGAAACGCCTCTCTGTTCGTGACCTTGCCAGTAAATTCGAGAAGGGTTTAGCTGCTGCTGCGAAGTTGTCTGAGGAGGTGAAGTTTGTTTGTCTTTGCATTTCAATTTTTGCATGCTTCATTTAATTTTTGAGGTTGGCATTAATTGTTGCAGTATTTGCTCTTGGTTGTTGAAGAAGTAAACTTTCCTCAGAAAATTTTGTTTAGGAAAATCACTGTCAAATTTATGCTTTGTTTTCACTTTGTTATTGGATGATAAAACTTGTTAAACTATACCAATTGTTAGTATTATATCCGATTGAGATATGATATGGTTTTGCCCAGTAATTAATTTTTAAGTGGAACATAAATGAATTGTGGAAATATTGGAAATCTCAAGCTAGTCATATGTGGATTACAGGCTCGACTCCGAGAGGCAGCTTCATTGGAGAAACATGTTCTTTTGAAGAATCTTAGAGATGCATTAGAATCCTTGCGAGGACGTGTGGTAGGCAGAAACAAGGATGATGTAGAAGAAGCTATTGCAATGGTTAGTACAGAATAATTTTTTATCAAAATTTCCCTTTCACCTCAAGAAATCTTGTCTAATGTTTATCTTGAAAACTTAGTTACTATTGCCATATAACTAGTGACATAATTTGGTAAATGATGCAATTGGTATTAGCAAATGTATGCTGGGCAATTGAGAAATGCAGGTATCTGATTTAACTAACATATCAAACCTATTTTACTAAAGAATAAATGTTTTGCAATTTTGATTGTGGTAGCAGAATGACATCTTTATTATGACAATAAATGAATGATCACATGGAAAGTTCTTACCTTTTCATATTTCAAGTTGTCCACTTAATGGCACAGTGATACATGAAAATGAAACGTGTAGCAGTTCAGAAGCCTAAGGAAAAAAGTATAAGAGATTATATAGGTGGTTAGCCTTATTATCTAGGGAAATATCTTGTGTTAAATGCTTGGTAATGCTGTTTTCATTCAGTCCATCTGCAACTTTTCAGGCATTTTTCTAGTCCCTTTGGTATTTTCGGCTTGCTTTGGTTAACTATTGCATATCAGCACTTTTCTTGATCTTTGTTTCACGTGCTGGTTTGGGTAAATTATTTTCTTGCATTGTATAATTGGTGCCACTTGTACGTTCTCTTGTTGACATAATCTAATTTGAGCCTTCTGCAACTTTGCTAGGAAAATACTGCATAACTACTAGAATGCGAATATATTCTGTAGAATTTATTTGTTGAGCAATAAAATAAAAATAAAAAGGTGAAGATGACATGTAGCTAAAGCAAAGATGCTAACGAGGCCCTAACAGTATCCTTAAATAAGAAATGTTATTATGCATTCTTTTTTTTATTAAAAGCTTTCCAGTCAATGAGTCGCTAACTATCAAGATACTTTGTATCGACAGGATCCACTTGTAAGTTATTGTTATAATTACCTAAATTAAGCAACATTAGTGCTATAAATCCTCTGTCTTTTCCTAGTTTATTGTTTTTTTTTTCTCACAGAGAACATATCTGCTATCATTTTCTTTTATGTTCTTGGTTTCCAATGTGTTACCTGATGTCTTTTAACTTGTACAACTAATTCATGCAAAATTATGGTTTCTTCTTCCAGGTGGAAGCTTTAGCAGTTCAGCTGACTCAAAGGGAAGGAGAGTTGGTTCAAGAAAAGGCAGAAGTGAAGAAGCTAGCTAATTTTCTCAAGCAGGTGATGCAATCTTAGTAGAAGCAGGGGATATGTCTAATGTCTTGTTTCTAGTTGTGAATTCCTGTGACTATTTTATTGTTGTTTAAGACTCTATGTTCTCAATCAGATCTGACCCTCAGATATAATTTGTGCACCATGCTAATTAATAGGGAGAAAATGTAAAATATTATTTTGCATATGCCCACGAGGGGTGAGATAGAATGGCAGGGATTCCTTCTCTCATAACTAGAGGTTTCAAGTTCGAATCTTGGGTATGGAGTCCTTTTAAACACTTGGGAGGAAGCGCTTTGCCCCCTCCCTTTTGTGGGCCTGCCTAGTGGGAATCTGGGTTAGTCTAGCCAGTAGGCTCCGAATACTGTATGATAAAAAATTAAAAAAAAAAATATTATTTTGCATATTTCTTTTATTTTGTTTCCCTCCCTCTCTTTCTCTGTAGTCAGTAATTTTGAAAAAGTGGGGAACAAACTAGATTTCTACTTCTTGCTATGGTAAATTTGAAAATTAGCTAGTGTATAACCATTATTCATTTTTTGCAATGGAAAGGGAAGTGAGGGATTGTAGTGTGTGCTTCCTGAATAGAATAGTTTTCTTCATTAAAGTGTGTTGACGTTCGAATGTTCCACTATTCTGGAAAAATTGTCATCAACTCATAATGTGTCATAATCTGCATTTTTTTTCCATGAATCCTCTGGATTGTTATTTTTCATTTTTGTGTTTCAGAAATAGAAATCTTTGTTTCTCACTTCTCTCTTCATATACAGACATAAGATCTCCTATTCGTTTCTGAATGCTTCTATCCATTTATAGGCCTCAGAAGATGCTAAGAGACTTGTTGATGAGGAAAGAGCTTTTGCTCGTGCTGAAATTGAGAGTGCCAGAGCAGCAGTTCAGAGGGTGGAAGAAGCCCTTCAGGAACATGAAAGAATGTCTCGAGCTTCAGGGAAGCAGGTGTGTCATTTGTTATTTGGTAATAATGTTTCTCAACTGTTCCAGTATCTTAAATGTTCAATGTCTTTAAAGTCATCAGAAACTACATGAATCCTGTTTAAGGCAGCAGTGGACAGTTGTGTTTCTGTTGCATTGCCTATTGCAATTTTATTGCTTACCATTGGATTGGTAATGTTCTCAATTTGGAATGGTTGGGCATAAATGTTCATCCTATTCGTCTTTTATTTCAGGGCATCTTGTGTTTGAAACTTTTTAAATCATTATTTCTTATATCTATTTGCAGCATTTTTCTCTCTAATTAATATTTGCTAATAAACTTATTTTCTTGTGCTATTAGGACCTGGAAGAATTAATGAAGGAGGTCCAAGAGGCTAGAAGAATTAAAATGCTGCATCAACCAAGCAAGGTGTACATCTGAATCTGATCTTTGTTGTTATTGGTATTTCCTGGATAAAATTAACAAGTTGCAAATTATTTCATTTAATTTATTCAATTATGTTTAAGTTCTCCTAAAATGATTGAATCTTATAAGTGATTGCGAAACAAGGGGTGCCTTGCCTTAGGCTCTCCTGTACTTTAGGTTGCATGCAACTAGTGGTCTTAGCTAGGATCCATCTCTAAGGGATGCAGATAGGTGCCTTTTTTCTTTTTTCTTTTTTTTCTCTTTTAATTTGTTTTCCTCTCTCTCCATGGTTTGGTTTTACTTGAATTGTTGGATGTTTTAGATTTTTTAGTTTATACCTACCTAACCTTATTGATTGTTTTAATCCATCTGATGTTGCTGTCTATGTTGATAAATCAAATAACAATCAGATGGTGTTTGCATCTTTTTTTCTTTTCCTATCTGTAACTGAAATTCAATAAATGTTATAGTGCTTAAATATTTTGCTAATTGTATGTCATTGTCCTTTTTAGGAACATGGCATTATCTATTTGTTTTACATCGTGGGTCAAATTTTTTGGGGTCCAAAGTATTCATTTGCTATAAAATTGGTTTGCCTGTAATATCAATTTTATTATGAACAGGCTTGGACCATGTTATAAAAAGTTAAACATTTCTAATTTTAATTGTAAGAAAAGATTAGTTTCTAGTGCATTATTTTTGTGTTTCTGCATCACTACCTTGTTTTGATCTAGAGCTTTCTGAAATTTCAAATTTTTATAAACCCAAATTTAATGTTAGTTGGTTGAATATATTATTTTCAGGTCATGGACATGGAACATGAGCTACGAGCATTGAGGATTCAACTTGCTGAGAAGTCTAAGCGTTCACTTCTGCTTCAGAGAGAGGTTGGTTTACCACTTCATGCTAGCATGTTTTGATGAAGAATGACTTTAATGACCCATTCATTGAAGTTCTCTTGGCTTAATTCCCATCTTGAATGTGCTTGGTTTCTTGCTGGATTCTGCACTATCAACACTGAGGTTTTGATTGATAGATGTACTTACTGACATTTAGTTTACATCTGCTAATGGTCATAGTTCTCCTTGTAAAAAGTTCTTGTTGGGAGAATAATGTCTTGAAAATATACTTGCAATCCACAATTGCGCTCAAATAATGTCCAAAAGTAATCTTTGTTTTTCATAATTGTCTGACTGTTAATGTCTCTAAGAAGACCACTTGAACGTGGAGGGAAGTGGGATAAATGGCTGATACTACTAGAAGAATTCCTCGTATGATATTAGGCACTATAACTGGTATTCTTGTGATTGGTACAAAAGGCATAACTTCTTGCTATGCAATAAGAAAGAAGGTCCTGCATGCTTTATGGAGAAAAACCAATTATTCACCAAAAAAGGGATGACATTCAATCTAAAAGACTTTGAACTATGCATGCACCATTATTTAACATCCTGTTTTAAACCTTCATGAAATAACAATTCAAAAAGAGATGACATCGTGATGATGATTCTTACGTGTGATGCCATACTTGGTCATGCACCTATAATAGATTGTTATCCATTTTTCCACAAATTTCACTGGATTGAATTGTGACCAAAACATCACCTACTGTATGCGTTACTGATTTGGAAAAGAGAAGAAATGTTTGTGTTCTAGTAGCTTCTTTCACACTCATACAAGTGCAAGCATGCAGTGCTGGTACAAATACCCCAAGTGTGTGAAATTAAACATGTTCCATCTTTGACTGGCCCAAGGAGAAGACAAAACTGGGAATTTGTATTCTAGCGCAGACACACACTTTCTTTCTCCTAAAATCTGATACATTTTTGGTTTTTCAACTAGAAGTGCATGTGTTCCTATTGTATTTTATGTGGACATTATTATATAGATATTTTGTTGAAATAGCTTCTGATACTGACTTCTTTAACTTTTGCTTTGTTTTTCACCTTTTCCAGCTGGCAAGGAGCAAGAGAGGCGAACTGAATATATCCCAGTCATATGAATTAGAAGGTTCTGAAGTGTTAGGTTCTTATTTGCAGATTACTCCTTGCTCTGATGATGCTCCAGAGCTTTCTAAGTGTTCAATTCAATGGTATCGTGTGTCATCTGAAGGTGGCAAAAAGGATCTTATTTCAGGTATCTATTTCCAGTTTCTTCTATTTGTTTCCATATGCAATTACTTTTCTTTATGTGATTTGAAAAATGAGCACAAAAGCATAATAGATGCTTCATGTTTGATTGTAGAAAATAATTGCTTAAATGTTTTCAATTTTCTGGTGCTTCTGTCCTTGGGAGTTCGGACTTGTTTTACCCATATTCCACTTTCTTTCTGATGATTTTATTGTTCCATCAACAAAATAGTTGCATTTGAAACAAACAAGAGGATGCATACTTCAAGTATTGAATGAAAAAGGAAAAAAACACCTGTAGAGCATGAAGAGAGATGGGCTTTGCTACCTGCTTGGGTCAAGCAAGTTGGCGTTAATATGCCATGCTGCCTTAATCCACATTAACCTGATAATTGAAACCTTTGGGCCCCTATAATATCAGCAATAAGATTTGGCAATGGGAGACGGCGTTCTTCTGTTAAGAATTCCAGATCTACTCTCCACCTTTGTGTATTGTAATTGAAGCAGATAGATGAAGGTTCAGCATCACAGGCTGAATGGGGTGCCCAAGAAATTATTATAAAAAATAAATTTAATAGCTATCAGTTGAGCTATTTACTTTTGGAAAATAAGGAAGTGGCTTCTCTCTCTCTCTCTCTCTCTCTCTCTCTCTCTTTCTTGGGGGAGTGGGGATACCACTGCCCAAATTAAGGAAAGTTGTCATTGTGATTCATGAAGTGGGAAGAGTGTACTTTTGATAATTCCCATAGATGTTGCAGACATTGGATAAAAAAGTTTCTGGAAAAGATATCTTCTCAAAACCATTACTTAAATCAGGATAACAATACAAATGAGATGACTGTAGAAACTAAAACTTGGCTGCTGGTGATGATATCTTTTAGGGTTCAAGACATTCAGTTAATTTCATTAGTTCAACTTCCTTGCAGGAGCTACTAAATCCATTTATGCCCCAGAACCTTTTGATGTTGGGCGAGTCTTGCAAGTGGAAATTATAGCTGATGGCCGGCAGGTTATATTGACTACTACTGGGGCAATTGATCCTGGTCTGTTTTTCTTTGGCTTCTCTAATTTCATTTGTGAGATGCGAGTTCAGTTTTATAATGTTAAAGCTTTTGTGGTCCACTCTTCCTTATATGAAGCACGCCTGTATAGTTTGTCTAAACTGATTTATGAAAGGAGCTGATGCAATTTTATTACCAGCTGCTGGTCTTGGGAGCTATGTTGAGGCACTTGTACGGAAACATGATGTTGAATTCAATGTAAGTTTTTTGTATTGTTTAAGACTTCCATTGACTTATAATTTATTTAGATTGTTTATGTTGCATATAGTGCAATATTCTGGTCATTTTCTGGTGCTACAATTGTTCTTCTGTTGAGTTGAAAGTGAAATGGGTCAAGTTTATCTTGGCCTTACTCTTAGTGTTGGTTGCTTAATTAATGTTAGTTGAAATTAAAGCACTTCATCAAATCTCCCTAGATGGTTGCCTTCCATTGTTGAAGACAAGGGTGCATGCATGTGCATGGGTGCGGCTACACAGTCTGTCTTTTCTATTCAAATTAATTACTGTCAATTGTTTCCGAAAATGATAACTTAAAGGTTGAGTCTATTTTGTTCATAACTTGATCAATGAAAAAGTATAAATTGTTTTATGATATCATATTGCATGACAATCTTCTTAGATAACTGAGGGGTGAGGATTGGAGATGAAAGAGAGATGGAGAGGGAGGATAGTAAGAAATATGCAAGATTGGCAATAAAGAGGGGAACCTGACCACCTCTTTAGAATATGTGGGCATGAGAACTGAGACTTGTTTGTGTCCTTTTGCTCTTACATTCTAATTGTCTTGAGGCAAGAGTTTAACTAAATTAAAATAAAATTCATCATGGTGTAAGGGGTGTTGAAGATTCAAAACCCACTTCGTCCTTTTGTGCTAGCTTAAACATTTTGGTCGACTGATTATTCAATATTCAACTCTCGTTGGCTAATGATTTCCAGCTACATTGCTCATATTTTTCTTCGTAATTGTTTTTTCTTTCATATTTCTGTTTCAACAATTTTTTTTTTCTAATTGTTTAGCTGTTCCTTAGATTTTGCCACGTGGCCTTATTAGGTTACCTCTTATTCTATAATTGATAACAGTGCCGATAAGGCAGTAACCTTTTACGTACCTGTTAAAACGGTTTCCATAACAATTTAAAAATAGTCTATTTCATAGAAACAATAATTCATAGTAATTTAAATTGGATGAGCCTGTATTTGTGTAGTGTTCAATAAAAATTAATGATAAGATGAACAAAGATATGTCTGCTATTTGAGCCTATTTGAATCAGAAATTATGTGACCAAAGCTTTACAATTCAAGTTATAAGCCTCCTAGCAGCTGTTCTTAAAGAAAATTAAAAAGAGATGGCAGTAATTTTTTTCATTAAAATTTTTTATTATCAATTATATATTTTCAATTTTAGTAAATGTGTGAATGTGGGGAAATATATCAATTGTGCAAAACGGACATTAATATAATTTATATTGAAAAAAAATCTGGTAATGAATCTTAATTAAATTTATTTATAGCTCCATAAATGAACTCGATTCATAATTTTAACCATATATGTGTTTCCTAATTAACGTAAACTGCTTCCTAATTAATATATTTTTATTCATTCTGTTTAATTTCATTGAGTTGTAATAAATATGGTAGTAATACGTATTTTCAATATTATATAAACATAAAAGTAAGTATATTTGAAGAAAAAATATAGTAAACATATATATTTATTTTTTCTTGACTTATTGCTTTAATACATTTTCTATTTATTATCATCCTTAGATGTATTACATTCATTTTATTTGTTTTTCTATGCATAAACATCTTTAAACAAACTAATTTGTGTTCTATATTTGCTTGATATCAATTTAACTTTATAAGATCTTAAAACTCTACAACAATTATGCTACTAAGATTTTTTTGTTTTATTGCTTATAATAAAATAAAATTTTCAAAGTAATATTAATTATCCATTTAATAGTTTGACCAATAGCTATTAAATGTGTGTGTGTGTGTGTGTGCGCACACACACATATATATGCTGCTTGTGGTTTTCATAGTGTAGTGTATTAAAATTTTCCATTTTCTTTCTGGTTTAAGGAGAGAGCACTACATTCTTCAACATATGATTTTCCAAAACCCCCATCCCTATCAACACCAGAGCTACAACCAAAGTAGCATTAAAATTCCATTTCATTGAAGAAATAACTAAATATTTTCATGGTTACATTGATATCCATCTATTTCTCATTTTTAAAGCACTTGATTTAGTATCTACACTCTACATATCAAATCATATTCCTTATGGATTCACTTCTTAGAATTCTGTATGGGGTATATCAATAGCTATAGTGCATTGAACTGCATAAACAAACAGTAGTTATGGGTGCTCAACCAATACAAAGCTACTGAAATGGGTTAAAATTGTGTTATCTGTTGGAATCATTGGATATTGTTAATCTGGTCTTTTCTTCATTAGTATTAGTTAATATATTTTTAGTTGAACATGTTGCAAAATGCGTTAGTCATTGCTTGAATCCCATTGGACTTCGTGTTCATCATATTTATGCCTTTTTGCCCCTTAGGTTGTTGTCACACAAATGAATGGTGTAGATTATAAATCAGACTCAATTCATGTGCTTCATGTGGGAAAGATGAGAATGAAGCTTCGTAAAGGAAAGTCGACAATTACTAAAGAGTACTACTCCACTTTAATGCAGGTAAATGACTTGCAAGTTAATCCACTTCTTGGAAGACGTTTTGATGTTTGAATTTTTATGCCTTTTTTCAAAGATCATTTTTTTCTTGTTCATTAGTTTCCCTTTAATTTTTAATTAACTATATGTCGTTCTGTTCCACATCTGTCAATCAAAGAACTGTTATGTGGAGCATTGCTTGGGGGGAGCAAATAAATTCATTTTACTAATTTCAAGCAATCTACCTAGTCCACATTTATTCTTGTGCTCCCTCTCCTCTCTCTAACATAAGCATGCGCTCATTTTTTGTATAACTTTTTAGTTAAGTGAAAAATGATTATATTATACCTGTTGACACTTTCCTTGTACCTTAGCTATGTGGGGTTAGAGGAGGTGGCAATGCTGCAGCGCAGGCCTTGTATTGGCAAGCGAGTAAAGGAATTTCTTTTGTATTAGCATTTGAATCAGAGAGGGATAGAAATGCTGCCATTATGCTTGCAAGGAGGTTTGCCTTTGATTGCAATGTAAGTATTTCTAAAATTTATCAACTTCTACTTGTACACAATTTTTTGTTTATTGGTACAGTATTTCTTTTCTTTCCACCTTTTTTTTTTGTTCTGTTCCTTTTACTTGTCATAATATCAAATTCTTGAAATGCCAGATCATGCTTGCTGGGCCTGATGACCGGAATCCGTTAGGAAGCTAACCAACTCCAGATATGGTATTCCAATTCAGTTACTGTAATTATCATATTGAGTTTCCCTCTGTATTATAGGTTTGTAACAGTAGGAGGTTGCATTGTATGTTCTGTTATGGGCTTCCATCATTCTTTCTTTCTTTTGTTTTTGTTTTTGTTTCTCTTATTTTCTTCTCCTGCCCTAGCATCAAGGCATCCTTTTTCTTTGCCTTTTTGTCTTTTTGTCCAAGTATAACATAATCCCAATTACAGCAGGTGTTGTCTGGTTTATGTACAATGATTAATACATGGTTGCTGTTCTGCTATAAGAGAGTTTTACTGTCTTTTCTTGGCTGGTTGATATTGTGACATCCTGTTTGACAGTTCATATTGAATCTGAGCATCCTCTTTGCTTCATTGCTGTTGCTAGTTAAGAGAATGAAGATAGCCGTTATAGAAATAGATTTTCGGAGTGATGGGTATCTATTCGTATAGTATTGTTAGGGAAGTCGATCAGTTACTTGCGGCGGGATTTTTTCATCAATATGCGCTCGATTGCCACAGGAAAAGTCTCGAGTCGACGAGCTCCGATATAGTGACCTCTAGTTTGAGCTACTAAACTACTACGAACTATTTGTGAACTTGAATTAGTCAGAATAATCTCATGCATGAGAGATTTTAACCGAGCTATTTATATTTTTTATAGTTAGTGTTTGGTAATATATATGGTAGAATATTTGGTTAGGTAATATATATAAATAATAATTTAACGAGAAAAAAGGTAAAAATTTAATAGAAAAAACTCAAATTATTTTTATATACACTGAAATTCAAAAAACCAGTGGGGCAGTTTCCCCAGCTCCTGTGTTGGACTCTTCCATCTGGACAAAAAGTGATATCATAATTAGCTCCACTGGTGCAAGAATATATGCTTGGCACGTCATCAAAAGGATAGGCATAAGCTTGAGGACACTGATACTTGAAAAACGTTGAATAATTTGTGGATTTGCAAGTATCTGGCGAATTATAGCTTCCTGTGCAACAATATTTCGGCTGATTAAATGCTAGACATGCACTTTTGCAGCCAATCACAGAATTTCCATCTTGTCCTTTAACAGCTAACTCATTAGGGCAATCGGAGTTCACATCTCTGGCACAACTAGAAGTAAAGCAAATACTACCGGAACCGCCACGTGGAGAGATTGACACTGGCACGTTAAAACCATCGACAAGACTAATAGCGTAGAAAGCTCGACCGCCGCCTTCTGCTGTCAAACTGAATTCTACAAGAGTAACCGGCGGCGTTCCTCCTCTGGCGCCGTCACACGAAATTTGTCCGGAGCCACAATCTCCAGTTGCACATATGAACTTTCCGGTTGAATTGTTGGAACATCCTGTTCGGCCCCAAAACCTTCCATTGAACGAAGCCGTAACATTTACGGATTCGGTTGCTCCCGTCGGTAACTCAAAGCCAGTCGTTGAGAGTTGAGGAGTTGCTGCCCAGACTTTGTATGCACAATTGTTGGAGAAAGTTATTATTGCTGAGTGAACTCCTACATTTGTATATGATTGTATGATTAGATATCTTTGATTTAAGCCAAGGATCATATAAGCACGAAGAAGAAGAAAAAGACAGTATATATAAAAAAAAGGGTGCCTTGTATAAACACTAAATAAATAGAAAGTACCATAAAAGAGGAAAAAGAAGGAATGGAGCAAGAGGATGGCTAGAGTTTTCATGATTGAATTTCTTTCATTGATTTTGGATAGTTAGGAAGAAGACGATGTATTGGCAATGACTTAGGGTCTGGGATAGACTAAATAAGTTGCATTCCTTCCATATTACCAGTCGCGTTCCCATGTTATTTTCTTCGAGAAAGACTTTTGGAATGTGCCAAGTAAAAGTTAAAATATACAATAAGACATAAGAAAGGGACCACATAAATGCATCGAAAATTTTTAATATTTTCAAAATTATTATTTATTATTTGTTTGTTTGTATTTGTGTTTCTACGTTCTAGTCGGAGTAATATTTAGATAATATATTTCCAATAATGGTATTTAGACGACATATCTCCAATAATGGCGAGTTGAAATTTTGAACTTAATTTGATCTTGCAAGCAAAGTTCACTTCCGTATCACTTGTTGGTATTATCAAAATTAATATTAAAAGAGTGGATAAAAAAAATTTGAAATTTAATAATTATGAGAGCTAATTAATATTTAGCCGAGATGTTAATATCATTCAATAGTTAATTGCCAAAAACATTGGTAAGATATTAAGATCTAATAATGTTCCAAATAGGGATAATCACGGTTTGGTAATCAGTCAATAATTTTGGTTCTGACAGTTCAAACCAGCAATTCCACCCATTTTCAATAATTTTTTTAGTTTTTCAAATATTTTTATAAAATTCTCAAATTAACTCTCCTAATAACTATATAGTGGCTAATTTTAAGGGTATTTGTAGAAAATTAATTTTTTGGATTTACTATAAATATTCTTTTTCATTTTGAAAAAAAAAATTAAGTTCAAGCTTTTTCTAAAAAAAAATAAATCAATTTCAAGCCCTTTTTCTAAAAAAAAATAAGTTAAGCTTTTTTTTTAAAAAAACGAATAAATTAAGTTGAGCCTTTTTTTTATTTTAGTTTTTTTTAAATTATTTCATAGATATTTAAATTTTAAATTTTCAGCAAAAAAAATGTTCCCTAAATTTTAATTTTGTAATTATGTCATTCGCCAGAAAATCAATCGGAGAACTGGCCAGAACCATCGATTTAAAACCGTTAAAGAACTGAAATCAAAATCATAACTGGAATCGTCAATTTTCAATTCGGTTTCGATTTCAAATTTTGTGGAACCAAAACCGTTGATTCCAAAAATGAAATCGGCGGTTCTGCAACCATGGCCACTCCTAATAATAGGAAGCTGCCAAGCAATTCAGTTTAATTTGTGTACATATTGCCAAAATCAAGTTGTCTTCTTCTTTTTCGTGCATAAAAAGTGCTTTTCACAAGTAGCTCTGCCAATGCAAGAATATGTGCTTGTTCGAATCATCACAAGGATAGCTATGAGCTTGAGGGCACTGATTCTTGAAAATCATTGGATGATATGTGGTTTTGTAAGTATCTTGCAATTAAAGTTTCTTGTATAGTAGTCTTCTTGCTGGTTAAATGCTTCACATACACTATTGCAATCACAGGATTTTCATCTAATGCTTAACAGTTAGCTCATTAGGGCAAACAGAGCTCACATTTTCAACACAGCTAGCAATAACACAACTATTACCGGAATTGCCACGTGGATGGACTGACATTGGCACGTTAAAATAGTCAGCAAGACTAATATCGTAGTAATCTTGACCAGCTAAAGTAAATTCTATAAGAGAAACTGGTGACTTTTCTCTAGAACCGTTGCATGAAATTAGACTGGAGCCAAAATTGCCGATTGGGCATGTGTTCTTCGGTTGAATCGGTATAACATTTTGTTCTACCTCAACTTTATGGTGAATGGGGCTGGAATATCTATAGGTTGGCTTTCTTTGGTTGGTAACTCAAAGCCAGTGGTTGAGAGCTGATCCCTCTTGCCACTGATTAGGATTGTTGCTCAAACTGTGGTATGCACAAATGGCTGATGAAAGTTATTGTTGCCGGATGAGCTCTTATATTTATATTTCATCATATGATTAGGTATTATTTATTTAAACCAAAGATTAACTGTGTAATTGTAACTAAAATGTATATTAATTACCTTTCGTTACATTGCAAAAATAAATTAATAATTTATCTATGCATTGAAGTTTATTATAGATGTGTGTGTGTGAACTCATAAATTTTATTTTTTTAACACGTGTGTGTGTGCGCGTGCGCGTGCGCGTGTGTGCAAATCCATAAAATTCTTTTTATGTAAGTAGCCAGAAATACCTATGTGTGTGTGTGAGCGCATTCGCGTGTGTGTGTGTGCATGTGCGCGTGTGTGTGTGTAAATCCATAAAATTCTTTTTATGTAAGTAGCAAGAAATACTTGTGTGCATGTGTGCCTGCGTGTGTGCAAATCCATAAAATTCTTTTTATGTAAAAGGCTAGAAATACCTTCGATTCAACAAAAACATGTTTCTTTTCATTGATTTTTACTGTAAATAGTAAGTCGATTCACTAGAGGTATTGATTAGAAGAAAAAGTTTCACTAACACTCAAGATGGTAGTACAATGTCATAGCAAATCTCGTAGTTGCTTGTACTAAAAAATACGCGTAGAGGATGGATAGAGCAGAGCTCCTGGCTAGCTTTTAGAATGACAGACTAGTTAGAGTAGTGGAATGCGGAACACAAGAATGAATCGGATCATATCACGAAAATGGGAAAACTAATCATCAAAGGTATCTTTTGGTATGATGGTTTGAAGAGCTGGAAAAACTCCAAAGTTAAGTGTGATCGTTTGATGAAAATCTTAGGATGGGTGACCTTTTGGAAAATCTCCCATTTCACCTTTAGAACAAAATTGTGCGGATTTTACCAATCCAATACGAGATGATTTTCATGGTTGAATTTTTGGCCGAATACATGGTTTGGCCCCTGAACTTGTGCAAAAAGGTCTTGTGGCCCCTCTACTTTCAAAACGATCTAAAAATGAAAGAGTCAAAATAAGCAGTTACTTTACTATTCCTTGTATATAGTCTAAATACAGCTCCTCTAATCGTAATGTAATCACCCAAGAATCTCAATGCAATTTTACAGAGATTTCTCTCATTTTTCATTTTCAACCTTGATGCAAATCTGTTGAAATTGCCTAACAGAACCTTCTACCACATTAGCTACCAGCTACTAGAATACCTAGTTTTACTGAACAAGATCTTAGTGTTAATGAAATCATACTATTAAAATTGTGATACTGTAAATTTAAAGCTTATTTAGTTAAAGTACTTGGTTTTATTAATGCTTCCAATAATTTAAACCCTAATTTTAAGTAATGGCACCAAAATAAGAATTTTATATATGTTGAAAAAGAAAAAAAAAGCATGTAACAGTTAGAATTTAAATCCCAGGACATGCGTGGTTAAGTGAACTCAAAAAAAAAAAAAAATGAACTTACAAATTTTGTCGTCGATCTTTCCATAGGCGGTTGGAATCCACCTTCTGATGATTCGTATAAATTAAATTCTAATGGCTCTTTTATTCAAGGAAGTGGTCAAGCTACTGACAGAGGGTTGATTCGAGGAACTGCAGGTAACTGGATTAAAGGTTTTATAGCAAATCTGGGTCAGTGCTCCATTTTGACAGCTGAGTTGTGGGTTTCATTTTTTTGGCCTGTCCATAGCTTGGGACGCTAATATCAGGAAGTTGGTGGCTGAGGTGGATAATCTGCAAGTGGTTTGGACGGTTACTATTGATGGTCCTCCTAATCACGTTGTTGACTTAGTATGGAGTATTAAGGACCTGTTGAGTAGACAATGGGATGCTAAGGTGGTGCATATCTACAGGAAAGGCAACGTGTGTGCTGATTGGCTGGCCCATTACGGGTTGAGTTTTGATTTGGGAATGGTTTTGTTACAGCATCCTCCTCAAAGCCTGGTCAGTTTGCTTGGTCATTACCTGTGCGAGATTTCCTATCTTAGGAATATTTTGTCGTAATTTTGGTTCTTTTGTCCCTTTTATTCAAATAAAATAAAATAAGCAACAATTTTGAAAAAGACTACAAGAGTTTAATTAAAAAAAATTAAAAATTTACTTTAATTAAAAAAAATTAAAAATTTACTTTAAAAAATTATAATAAAATAAAAAATAAAGTGTCTTTGATAGTCTTTGATTTCATTTCTTTTTAGTAATTCAAAAATTAGTTTCAAAGTGAATTGTCCGGTTTTGAGTCAAAAAATAAGATCCAAAATTGAGCTGTAGGTATTAGATTAGCATATTGTTCCATGTTAAAATATGAAAGAAATAAGTGTTTTCACGGCTCTATTCAGATAATTATTTTCTGCGTAATCTTTATTTCATGACCACTTATCTTTCAAGCTACGGAATGTTTTCTATTATATGAATCTAATTTTCATTTAATCGGGGAAAAGCCATAGTTATGCCTTTGCCATGTGATCCCCGTTAGAAATACCAATTTTAAAACTCAAAACCACTAATCACAATTTGATTCTAGTTTTGGACTTATGTGGTAAGGTCATACCCTCTCTTTCATTGGCACAGATGTGTCTACAAATTTCTGCATATCCATAAAAAAATGGATGAGAAAAAGCTATAGGATTCAGATTTACTTAGCTGAGAACAAGTCGGTCTCCATGAAACCATACCAAATAGCTAGGATTCAGAGTTAGCTACGAATGGATGGAGTCGATTAGGGTTGTTAATGGTTCAACTAGAAGGATTTGTACAAATCAAATCAATAAGGCAATAAATAAACATTTAAAACAAATGAAAACATGAAGGCTACGCAAACTAATTAAACTATAAATGCGGTTCAGTTTTATTTATGGTTTAAAAAATTCTTATTATTATAATAATAATAATAATAATAATAATAATATATAACTCATCAAGAAAAAGAAAAGATATTAATATTGCATTAGAAATAAAAATATTTCATTCTCTCTATTACATGAAGACTTTGCTTTCTTTTATTGAATTATTTATTTAATCCAAACACTATTTTTCTCCTTTCAATTTGTGGATATATTGCAAAGTCAAGCAACCTTGTTTTTTCTTCATGGACAGAAAGTGATATCATAATTAGCTCCAACATTGCAAGAGAATGTGCTTGTCGGATCATCAAAAGCATAGCTATAAGCTTGTGGGCACAGAGTCTTGAAGTACATTGAAAAACTTGATGGTTTGCAAGTAGCTGCCGTATTAAATTTTTCTGTGCAACAATATTCTGGTTTTTTAAATGCTAAACATGCACTTTTGCAACCAATCACAGAATTTCCATCCCGCCCTTTAATAGCCAAGTCATTAGGGCAACCGGAGTTCACATTTTTTGCACAGCTAGCAGGAATGCATTTATTACCGGAGCCACCACGTGGAGAGACTGACATTGGCACATTAAAACCGTCAACAAGACTAAGATCGTAGAAATCTTTACCGCCCTTTTCTGCTAAAGTGAATTCTACAAGAGAAACTGGTGGATTTCCTCCAGCACCGTTGCATGAAATTTCTCCGGAGCCACATTCGCCAGTTGCACAACTGAACTTTCCAGTTGAATCTTTGGAACATTCTGTTCGGGCCCAAAACCTTCCGGTGAATGGGGCTGGAACATCTAGAATTTTGTTTGCTTTTGTTGGTAACTCAAAACCAGTTGTTGACTGTTGAGGCCTCTTACCACCGGTGAGGGTTGCTGGCCAAACTGTGTATGGACAATTGTTGGTGAAAGTTATTGTTGCCGGATGAGCTCCTACAATTGCACATCATTGAATGATTAGATATAATTAATTAAAACCAAAGGTTATACGAGTGTATATACATACATAAATACATATAACTAAAATTTATGTTTAACTATTTTCCATTTCAGAATTTTTCTATGTATTATACTGAAAAAAAGAGTTGAAAATTAATAATTTATTAAATAGAAAATTACCGTAAAAGAGAAAAGTGAAGGTAAGGCACAAGAGGACTAGAGTTTTCATGGTTGAATTTTTTGGACTGGTTAGTTAGAAGGGAATGCATTGGTATATATAGCCTCCAGGAATTGGAAAATTGAGGAGCTTTGGGGTAGACTAAATAAGTTGTATTCCATTAGCATTAGCTAAAGTGTTCCCCTTTTTTTCCTTTCAAGTCTAGTCTCCGAAAATGCCCTTCTCCGTGTCGTTGGGTGTAACATCCCGATTTTTTTATATTGAGAAAATATCAGGAAAAACAATTTTTAATGTGATTTCATTATTTTTTATTGATTTAATAATCAATTTGATGATTAATTATTGTGATTTAAGGTCTTGTAAAAGTGGTGTGTTTTAATGCCAAACTAAATTTTGTGAATTACATGAATCATTTCCTTCAAGTTTTATTTATAGCTTATCAAATTACTGAATTGCTTCACATGTGGTAATAATAACTAAGGTTTTGCAAATTAAGTTAAAAGATTATTACTAAAACTTTTTCTAATTATTAAGTCTTCCGCAAACACATTAACGGCAAATAATAGTTATACCATTTCGTGAATAAAACTGTTTCTTAAATGTATACTCATAATAGAGAGAAACAAATTTTAAGTCTAAATAGATTTTTAAATCTAATATGATTTTATTAGAACTGTTTTCTTTATACAAATAAATAAATAAATGTGTTAAGAAATCATATGCCTCTAGCACAGAATGTGACATTCATTGTCTAGTCCTACTGGACTGGATAGGGGGTGTTACATTGGGAACAAGACTTTTCAGGGTAGAAAGCCTTCCCATGAAAGCGAGAAGACTTGAAGAGAAATGAAAATGGAATGGAAAAAAAAATATGTATATATCAGAAATTTTTAATGGAATGAGTGGAAATTTCTAATGGAAATTTTTAATGCAGTAAGAGTCGAGTATAATTGTGAAATCTTTAAAATTTAAGTTTTCAAATTTTTATATTTGTACTAGTTCTTTTATGACATGTATTGTACGTTAATTTTGCTCGTTATATATTCGTTTAATTTTTTTATTTATATAATATTAGAATATAAATTTTTATTTAGATCAAAATAAATATAATAAATATTTTTTATCATGTACCATCTAATTGAAAAGAAAACAATGTTTTTGCATCTTTGTTTAATAAAAAAATATAATTTTATTATTAATTAATGATATAAAATAACTGAATTTTCATTTATCATACTAAAAAAACATTTTATAACGTGGCAATGCCATGACATTAATATAATAAATTAAGAGTTGATCTAAATAGCCACAATATAAAATATAAATTTAACCTTCACATCATTTATTTTTGTCAAATAAAAGATAAGCTGAAATTTTGTTAATAGTATATAATATTTTGGATTCTATGTGTTTACACAAAATCTACAAATGCAAATAAAATTGCTAAAAGTTCCCGGCTCCATGTAGGGAGCAAACAAAAATATTAGGAGTAGAAGATCATTTTTCAAGTTTATAGATATATATAAATGAGACTAAATTCCAAAACTTCAAAGTCTTATATATTTATTTAAAAAATATTTGGAAAAAATTAAAATCTCAAAGGTCTAACCATCTTTATAACTATTTTAAAAAATACATCCAATTAAATCATAGAAAATTAAATGAAATTCAATAAATTTCAAAAAAAGTAGAATGAAATATTGAATAAGAAGAGAGCCCTTGAATTTTCTCTTTATTTCATATTTAATATATAAAAGCTAAAAATAAAAATAATAGAAAAATATGCTTAAATAGTCACTTTTCTCATTAATTCAAACTCTTATAGCCTATTTCTTAAAAAGATTTGATTACACTAAAAAAGCAAAAACTTTCTTTATTTCATATATTAGTCAAATACTATGATTTCATAATTTTATTGTTTTATTAAATTAGAATTATAAAAAAAATTTAAAATACAATAATGTGTAAATAATCCAAATAAGTCATTTAAAAAAAATCCAAATAGGTATAAATCAAAGAGAAAAAATGTATTTAAAATTTTTTTAAAAAAAACTGTTTAAAATATATTTATTATAATTACTATTTATCCAAGCTACAAATCTAAAAAAAAATAAAAGTTTAAAATATATTATTTAATTTCGATTCAAAATCGAAAAAAGTCAAAACCCGCAGTTTTAATATAGTTTTAAAAATTGTCTAAAAGTGGTTCGATTCCGGTTTCACCTTTTTTATAACCGGAATTAACAGTTTTAAAACCGAAACTGGTGGTTTTAAATCAATGGTCATGCCTAATTGCAAAGATCTAACAATTTAAATTTAAGTATAAGAGAGCCCACATTTTTTATTGAAATTTTAGGTTGCAAAATGATGCTGCCTCCGTATATTAATGAATTTTGATTGTTTAATGATAATAAAATCTTATTAAAATTACGATGTTATAAATTTAAACCCCAATTAATTAAAAAAATTAAATAATTTAATATGTGTTGAATTTAATCCTAATTAATCTTGGAAAGTGTGTTATTTAATATACATGATAAAAAATAAAAATAAAAATGACACCAAAATAAGGATTTTTTTAAAAATATTTTTGAAGAGAGACGATGGAAATTCACTCAATTCTATAAATACTCTCGTTTTAATAAAAATCCTTAATTTGATTGGTTTGCTCCATAAGTAGAGTTATAGACTGATCTACATAAGGTTTTTCCATGAAAGACAAGGCCAGAATATTTTACCTGAAGGATTAACTAATTAAGCAATGGGTGGTTAAATTTACTTAAAAATTTGATTAGTTATGGTTCATTCAATTAAGGAATAATTTTCTTGGATCCGGTCCATGAGCCAACCCATAAATTAAATCAATAAAAATAAATTTTTATTGAGACGATTGTATATCTAACCGTACATTGAAAAAAAAAAGTATTAAACGAAAACAATATTTAGAAATGGCCAAATACATAAATTCAATCTTCAACTTTGTAATTTTAAGCTTGTGGCACCCTGAACTTTGTGAATGACCCATCCTATATTTGAACTTGTAAATTTTGATAACACTGCGTACCTAGTAATAGTTTTTAAGATTTTTTGTTGTTATATGCAAATTATGTCGTTAGCATAATTTGTGGAACAATTAATATTCTTCAAATTTTTTAACTATGTAATAAATATATAATTGATATAATTTTGCAAAAAATTAAAATCTCAAATGTCTAATTTTGCAAATACATAAAATAATTACGAAAGTTGAAATGTTCAATATATCAAAATAAAAGTTAAAGATGCCATGAGATTAAATTCACAATATTCAGATGTGAATTTATGTATTCAGCTCTAAAAATCTATATTTTGATTAGTTTGGTTTATGAATGTCCATATAGAATCAATTTTTACAAATCAATCCTTCAATTAATACCCTTCGACCCGTAATAGAAGTCACACAAACATAAGTCAAGAGACTCAACAACTACAAACCCATTTGCAATAAGAAAAGATGTGCAAGATAAGGAAATTTATGCCTCTTTCTGAATGGCAAATTCCCAAGCAGAACCAAAGTTGTAGGACCAAATTAGGGACAGCTGATTGTACTTTCATCACTTAAATTTCCAACTTCATTCATAAACATCATATACAATTTTTTTTTTTCTTCAAACATCAAACCATAACTAATACGTAAACATTATCACAGTCTTAGCGAAACCATCAATTTTAATTTTAAAGAAGAATGAAACCATAATCAAACTGTTCTTAGACAGCTTTTAATAATTTTAGAATCTTCCATTTCAATTCAATTTTAATTTAAGATTAGATTTCGACAATATTTTCCTCCTTTTATTTTTTTCTTTTATGCGTTGAATAAATAATTAAAATAAGAATTAATATTGAAATAGGCCAAAAGAATTGAATAAGAACCAAACTAAAACTGAAACTGCTGTTTTCAGTTAAAATTAAAAAAAAAAGAATTAAAATGAAATTTAGGCACATAATTTAATTCCCATTTGAAACCAAAAACCATTTTAGTTTTAAACTTATGAGGTTCTGATTTCTTAGAATTTAAAACCGCCTACTAATATAATGGGAAAAAAAATTAAGACTTCACGATTCATTTACTTAGGTTCAGTTTATAGTAGGGGTGTGCATGGGACTACGGAATCCCAATCCATTTTCAAAAATCATCCCAAATTTTTCATCCAGAGAAAATTCGATATTAATTAAATAATCCCGTCCCAAAAAATAATGATGGGACGAAATTGATTCTTTAATTAAAACCTACCTATACCGACCCAAGTCCTGTTCCATCTCATCCTATCCCGTCCTAAAAATTGCAAATTTTCATTCCATTTTTTCTTTAAAATTCTAGTTTTTCGTTTTTATGAATTTCAAATTATGTCCATAAAAATCATTTCATCTTTTTTTTTTTAGATTTTTTATGATATCAATTGCCACTAAAGTAATAATAATAAGAAAAAAGTAATATGCATTTATTAAATATAAAATAAATTAAGTAATAAATTAATTTCCATCTAATGCTTTAACAGTTAGCTCATTAAGGCAAACAGACTTCACACTTTCAGCACAGCTAGCAATAGCAAAAGTATTACCGGAATCGCCACATGGACAGACTGACATTGGCATGTTAAAACCGTCAGCAAGACTAACATCGTAGTAATCTTGACCAGCTAAAGTAAATTCTATAAGAGAAACTGGTGGCTTTTCTCCAGTACCGTTCCATGAAATTTGTCCGGAGGCAAAATTGCTGGTTGTGCATGTGTTCTTCGGTTGAATATGTATGGGTTCGCTAACTCAAAGCCGGTGGTTGAGAGCTTATCCCTATTGCCACTGGTTAGGATTGTTGCTCAAAGTGTGGTATGCACAAATGGCTGATGGAAGTTATTATTGCCAGATGAGCTCCTACATTTGCTTATCATTATATGATTAGATATCATTTATTTAAACCAAAGAATAACTGTGTAAATGTAACTAAAATGTTTACCTAATTACCTTTCGTCACATAATTTTTCTATATATACTAGCAAAAAACAAATTAATAATTTACTTATACATTGAAGTTTATCATAGATGTTAACTACAACCATACATACGTAGATTTTATTTTTTTAAAAAATAATATATATATATATATGTGCGCGCGCGCGTGTATGTGGATAAGATTTACCTATACCTAGTGTATGAGACCATCCATACACCAAGCATTCCATGAAAATTATTTGTATATAAGTAGCTAGAAATACTGTCCGTTCAACAAAAACATTTTTTTTTCATTGATTTGGTGTAAAGAAGGTCTATTCACTAGGTGTAAACAAGTAAGTATAATTCCTCCTTAACAGTAAAATAAGTGTTTTCCTCTCTATCTCCATATATATGTGCACACACTCATACACTCCAATACATTCCCTTCTAACTATTTCAAAACGAATAAAACAATTCAACCATGAAAACTCTAGTAGTTTATATATGTATTAGATGAATAAATTATCAAATTGAAAGTGTAGAGGTGAATTTAGCCATTTAAAAAATCTCTATTTCGTTAGTTTGGCTCATGAATGTATATATAAACTCAATTTTTACAAATCAATCTTTCAATTAACACCCTTCAACCCGTAATGCAAGCCACACAAACACGAGTCAAGAGACTCCACAACTACAATCCCATTTACAATCTCGTCACTGGAGTTAAAATATTATCTCCAAAGAAAAGGTGGGCAAGATATGGAAATTTCTGCCTTTTTCTGAATGGCAAATTCCCAAGCAGAATCAAAGTTGTAGGACCAAATTTGGGACAGCTGATTGTACTTTCATCACTCAAATCGCCAACTTCATTCATAAACAGCATATACAAACCTTTTTTTTCTTTCTGGCTTTAAACACGTAACTAATATGTAGGCATTATCACAATCTTGGAATCTTTCGAAACCAACCATCAATTTTAATTTTAAAGAAGAGTCAAACCACAATCAAACTCTTCTTAGACGGCTTTTAAAATAATTTTAGAATCCTCAATTTCAATTCTGTTTTAGTTTAAGATCAGATTTAGACAATTAAGTATTGGAGGATTAGATTTACTTCAAATTTCTTGATTAGGGGCCATTCAATCAATCACCTCTTTTTCAAAAAAAATAAAACTAATAATTTAGAAAATCACTCTAATCTTTTTTTTATAAGCGGCCATTGGCGAGCTCTCTTTTCCCTTTAGCTCGTTGTTTAATATTTCTATTTTATTTTTATTATTTTTCAAATAACTTTTAAATTTGTATTTTATTATATATATATTTAAGTTATAATTGCCCTTTTGAAATTTGTCTTATCCTTATTTTGGGATTAGTGTTCATCATATCTTAAAATTCATCATCACGGTGATTTTATTTATATTATTTTATTATTTGGGTAAATATGTTGAAAAAGTTATATATATTCTCCCTCATAGGATGAAGAAATTAAAAGGTAATCAACTTATAATTGTCGAAAGACAATAAAGTCGGAAAGTAGTCATAAATAGCCACCGAGTGAAATGAGTGGCCGCTTATGACTAAATAAGTCGGAAAATTCGAGGACGTATGCTTTGGAGTAGGCTAAATAAGTTGTATTCCATTGGTATTAGCAATAGTTTTCGATGTTTTTTTTCTGTGAGTAGTCTCAAAAATGCCCCTCTCATGTCCTTGGGAACAAGGAAGATTGTTCAGGATAAAAGACCTTTCCTTGAAAGCGAGAAGACTTGAAGAGAAATGAAAATGGAATGCGAAAAAGAATGTGTATATATCCAAAATTTTTAATTGAAACTTTTAATGGGGTAAGAGTCGAGTATGATTGTGAAATCTTTAAAATTTAATTTTTCATATTTTTATATTTGTACCGGTTCTTTTATGACGTGCATTGCAAGTTGATTTTGTTCGTTATATACTCGTTTAATTTTTTTTATATAATATTAGAGTATAATTCTTATTTAGATCAAAATAAATATAATGAATATTTTTTTTAACATGTAGCATTTAATTGAAAAGAAAACAATGTTTTTCTTCTTTTTTTAATAAAAAATATGATTTTATTATTAATTAATTATATAAAATAACTAAAAATTTACATTTACCATACTACAACATATTTTATAATGTGGCAATACTACGACATTAATCTAATAAATCAAGACTTGATCTACTTAGCCACAATATAAAATATAAATTTGATTTTCACATCAATTATTTTTTTCAAATGAAGATAAGCTGAAATTTTGTCAATAATATATAATATTTTGGACTCGATGTGTTTTACACAAAATTTATAAATGAATTGTTTAAAGTTGTATTGATTACCGATCGTGTGCTCTTTTTTTTTTTCTTGAACAAAAGACTCAGAGTCAAATGAAAAACAATTTTTGGAATGCACTAAGTAAAAGATAAAGAGACTATTGTGGGTAATTTGCACTGAAGGGGCCTGAACTATAGGGATAATCACTTAATGAGGTACCATCTTCAATTTGTATCTATAAAATGCTCAAACTCCCCAATTCGTAACAGTAAGATGTCTATCGCTGCAATTGTGAAATTTCGATAGCCGGATTGTCACATATTTCATGCGTGGCATTTTTCTCTCTCCTCCATCTCAGCAATCAGACCCTAACCCTAATCCACCTCTCTCTCTCTCTCTCTCTCTCTCTCTCTCTCTCTCTCTCTCTCTCTCTCTCTCTCTCTCTCTCTCTCTCTCGCTTCGTCTCCATTTCTGGCCAGCACAAGAATTGCGATCGACACAGTCGCGTCTTCCTTTTTTCGGCGACTCTAGTGTAGGCAGTCATCTTCAACCTCTCTCCCCTTGACAACAGAGCTCTAGTTTTCTTCTCACCTTGCTTTTTGTTTCGAATGCCGCAGCAATCACAAGAAACATGATCAAGAAATCGCATTGCAATCTCTTCAACTCTCCAATAAGACCGTCAAAGGCCAGCCAACTAGACCCTTCTCTTGACGCTAACAGCTTCGCCGACCACTGTATTTGTCAAAAATGGAGATGAAGCGAGAGAGAGAGAGAGAGAGAGAGAGAGAGAGAGAGAGAGAGAGAGAGAGAGAGAGAGAGAGAAGGAGTAGGTTAGGGTTTGATTGCTGAGATGGAGGAGAGAGAAAAATGCTAACATAGAAAATAAGAGAGTTAAAAATGCCACGCGTGAAAAACGTAGCAATCCGGCCATCGAAATTTCACAATTGCGGCAACAGGCATTTTACTGTTACGAATTAGGGAGTTTGGGCATTTTATAGATATAAATTGAAGATAGTATTCCATTAAGTGATTACCCCTATAGTTCTGGCCTCTCCAGTGAAAATTACCCAACAGGACTAAACCCGCACAACTCACGTCCATATTTTTTCGAATTTGAAAAAACAAATTAAGGACCGTTTTCAAAATGTATTTTTTTATTTGACCTGCTTTGATCAAACCTAAGTAAACCAGGTCAAACAGATCCGCGGACTATCCGCTTTAAAAAGATTACTAGTATTAGCACCTGCGCGATGCGCGGAGCAGCATTAAAAAGTGAAATAATAGTTTATAGCATCATTCAAAAATAATAAAATTATATAACAAAAAGATCGTCAAATGTTATAAATACCCGAATCCATTTAAATACTCAATTAAAAATTTATATATCCAAACCTATATAGAAATTCACCTTTAATAACCAAACTTATCCTAGCATCGATTATAATTACATGTTTAAATATTCAAATCTGTTTACATTAAAAATATATGTTTTTATTTTTCAAAAATAAAAAATAAGTAAAAATTATAAAAGTTATTATTTTGATTTAATAAAAAAATATAATATAAATACTAAATATAATTATAGCATTAATATAATTAAAAAGGAGTGTATAAATATATATAATTTTCTACATAAAAATAATTATTTTAAATATTTTTGGAATATTAATTAAACGAATAACAAGTAGTGAGTATCCGAGTCTTTTGAACCCAACCCAAATTCGATACGGGTAGTGAAAATACTATCTGAATCCATCCCAAACTCATTTATTTACTTTCCAAATTTGCCAAAATCATATCGGATTTTATCGAGTACCTACCTAGTTAAATAAATTGTCATCCTTGACTGAGATATATTTTCTTAATTATCTTGCAAAGCCTTTCACTAATAGTAGTAAAAGTCACATATGATATGGTCTATATTAAAAAATGCCCACATACTATTGACGTATTTTTCAAGAATGATAATAATTTTTAGAATTTAAATAATTATATTGAAAAAGAAAATTATGTATTTTTTATTTTTATATTTATAATTTATTACAAATAATTATTTATTTATTTAAAATATTAATGTATTACTTATTATGTGTAATGTGATCTAAGTATATGAATGTCCTACTTATTTTAAAATTATCATATCATGTGCATTCTCGTATAGAGAGGTAAGATTATTCGTGTCTTTTTAGAAGCCTTTTAACTGAAAAAATCGAAAAAATTGACAGAATGTCAAAATAGTTGGACGGAATCAAAATATAGAGATAAAGTAGTGTATTTAAAAAATTATGAGGACAGAGTAGATAATATTGGCATGATGTGGGGACACGTTTATAATTTTTCTTTAAATTTATTTTTATCTCATTGAAATAAGAAATTAAGGTTTTTTTATTTTATGTTTATAATTTATTACAAATGATTATTTATTTATTTAATATATTAATGTATTACTTATTATGTGTAATGTGTCCTAAGCATATAAATGTCCTACTTATTTAAAAATTATCATATCATGTGTATTTTCATATCTTATGTCCCATGTCTGTGCAACCTAACTCCTTGTATATGACATTGCTTCATATACCAAGCTAATCAATCAAGGTGTTTTTTAATTACCAATAAAAAGTAAAGTGTTTTTTTCTTTAAATTTGTTTTCATATCATTGAAATAAAAAATTAAGTTTTTTTATTTATTTTATATTTATAATTTATTACAAATGATTATTTATTTATTTAAAATATTAATGTATTATTTGTTTTGTATTTTGTGACCTAAGAGTATGGATGTCGTACTTTTTAAAAATTATCATATCTCGTATGTTCTCATATCTCGTGTTCTGTGTCCATGGAACCTAATTTTTGACATATGAGACTACTCCATATACTAAACTAATCAACCAAAATTCTTTTAATTACCAATTAAAAATGAAGTGTGTTTTTTTAATTTTTTTTTCATTGAAATAAGAAATTAAATTTTATTTTATATTTATGATTTATTATAAATGATTGTATATTTATTTGAAATATTAATGTATTATTTATTTAGTATAGCGTGTTCTAAGCATTTGAATGTTTTACTTTTTAAAAATTATTTATGTAAGTGGATAAATTACTTATTAATTATTTTGTAATAAAAAATAAATTTATATTAATATATTAGTGTTAGTGATAATCTTTTTTATAAATATTAAACTTAATTTCATTTTTGTTTATAATTTATTACAAATGATTATTTATTTATTTGAAATATTAATGTATTACTTATTATATGTAATGTTTTATAAATATATGGATATCCTACTTATTTAAAAATTATTAAATCATGTAAATTTTCGTATTTTATGTCCCGTATCGATGCAACCTAACGCTCGGTATATGAGACTGCTCCATATACCGAGCTAACCAATCAAGATATTTTTTTAATTACCAATAAAAAGTGAAATGTTTTTTTTAATTTATTTTCATGTCTTTGAAATAAGAAATTAAATTTTTTATTTTATGTTTATAATTTATTACAAATGATTATTTATTTATTTGAAATATTAATGTATTACCTGTTCTGTGTTGTGTGTCCTAAGAGTGTAGATGTCGTACTTTTTCAAAAGTTATTGTATTTCGTACGTTTTCATATCTCATGTTCTGTGTCCGTGCAACCTAATTCCTGACACATGAGACTACTCCATACATCAAGCTAATCAATCAAGTTTTTTTTAATTACTAATTAAAAATGAAATGTATTTTTTTTAATATGTTTTTGTTTCATTAAAATAAGAAATTAAGTTTTATTTTATTTTATGTTTATAATTTATTATAAATGATTGTATATTTACTTCAAATATTAATATATTATTTATTTAGTGTAAAGTGTTTTAAGCGTGTGAATGTCGTACTTTTTTAAAATTATATCCGTAAATGTGTAGATTACTTATTAATTATTTTGTAATAAGAAATAAATTTATATTAATATATTAGTGTTAGAGATAATTTTTTTATAGATATTATTTTGATAAAGATATTATCTAAAACAATTTATCTTTTTTCAATTATGTCTTATCTTCTTACAATAATTATCCTAGATTATTATTATCCTGCTAATATTTGACTTTTTTCATAGGTTTACATTTGATATTTTCACAATACAAACTGCTCTGTTTTTAAATATATATAGATTTTATTGATTTAAAATTTGAATTATTTTAAATTAATATTATTATATTATCATATTTTAAAAAAAGCACAATTTATTTTTAAAATCATGGACATGTTCAGGTTCGTCTATAGGGCTTCGCTGTGAAACAGGCCAAGACTGAACTTCGAAGCCCTATTTTATAACGAGCTTTTTCGGCTTGGTCCGTTTTGATACCTAGCCAACGCATCAAGCCGGGCCAGGCTACTCATTTTGATAGTGCTAGATGATGCCACCGTATATTTCAATGGCAATGGTTGGTTCCATCAAAATCAAACGACTTAAATTTAACTATGAAGTTTATTTATTTTACATTCTATTGGACAATTGCTTTAAAGGCAGTGTTCTCTGTAATTATATCATTTGATAATATAATATTTATATTAACATTTAAAGATTGAAGAAGAGTTTTATAAAATATTATTTTTTTTGCATTTCGTGTTTCAAAATAATTAATTGGACTTTATATATATTTGAAACTTAACTTTGAAATAAAGAGATTATGGAATTTCAGTCAATTAGAATTTAAATCCCAAGACATTACGCAGTTAAGTGAAATCACAAAAAAGAAAAAAAAAAAAAAGAACTTACAAATTTGATGGTCGATGTTTCCTATTAGGACAAAATTAGGCACTGCCCGTCACACTTTCCTCAAGCAAAATTTCCAACTTCGACTGGACTTTCATAAACAGCGTAGACGCGCATTTGGGTCCCTAGAATCTTTTTTTATCCTCCCAAAAAAATTAATATACGCTGTCATCATCGTTCTAGAGAATTTTACGACTTGGATTTGACTTATCTAATTCAAGAACTGGAAGATAAAAATCGCTTCTAGAGGGAGATATGTACATATTGGAAATTCTTAATGGGTTATCAGTTGAAATTTTATTCGTGTAAGAGTTGAACATGATTATGAAATTTTTAATTTTTAAATATTTATTTTTTTACATGTTTTTTCGTTCTAATTGAGAGTGATATTTAAATTCTTTTACAATTCATGAGGATTAGATTTACTTAAAATTCGTTAAATGTGGTTGGTTCAATTTATCTTAAACCCACATTACAGAAGCCATATAAACGTAAGTCAACACCAGCACAAACCCATTCACAATTTTGTAAAGGGAATTAAAATCTTGTCTCCAAAAGAAGAGATGGGCATGATATACATATAGAAAACTCTGCCTATTTTTGAATGCTTATGGTTTTCATTATTGCAAGCACAATCAAAGTTGTAAGATCAAATTAGGCACAGCGGATTGGTGAATGCCAGCCGTTGTTTTTTCTTTTAATTTCCAACTTTAATTGGACTTACATAAACGATATAGACAGCACATTTGGGTCTCTAGAATTTTTTTCTTTTTTCATCAACAAGTTTAGCACATTACAACTTATATTAAATAGTGGTTTCAAAACCCATGAGTGGTTTGGTTCAAGTTGTAAATTGCAACAGTAAAATTAAATAGAAAAATTTCCAAGATACCAATTACAATCAATAATATATATTTATAATTCATCGAGAAAAGGAAAAAGATATTAATATTGCATTGGAAATAAAAATATTTCATTCTCTCTATTACATGAAGACTTTATTTTCTTTATTGAATTATTTAATTAATCCAAACACTATTTTTCTCCTTTCAATTTGCGGATATCGTAATTACCTCCTTTTTCTTCATGGACAGAAAGTGATATCGTAATTAGCACCACCAATGCAAGAAAATGTGCTTGTCGAATCATCATAAGCATAGCTATAAGCTTGTGGGCACTCGTTCTTGAAAAATATTGAATACTTTGAGGGTTTGCAAGTATCTGGCGTATTAAAATTTTCTGTGCAACAATATTCTGGTTGATTAAATGCGACACATGCACTTCTGCAACCAATCACAGAATTTCCATCCGGCCCTTTAATAGCTAACTCATTAGGGCAATCGGAGTTCACATTTTTTGCACAGGTAGCAGTAATGCATTTATCACCGGAGCCACCACGTGGAGAGACTGACATTGGCACGTTAAAACCGTCAACAAGACTAATATCGTAGAAATCTTGACCGCCGTTTTCTGCTTAAGTGAATTCTATAAGAGAAACTGGTGGATTTCCTCCAGCGCCGTTGCATAAAATTTGTTCGGAGCCACAGTCGCCAGTTGCACATGTGAATTTTCCAGTTGAATCGGTAGAACATTCTGTTCGGCCCCAAAACCTTCCTGTGAAAGGGGCTGGAACATCTAGAGATTGGGTTGCTTTTGTTGCTAATTGAAAGCCAGTTGTTGACTGTTGAGGCCTATTACCGCCGGTAAGGGTTGCTGGCCAAACTGTGTATGGACAATTGTTGATGAAAGTTATTGTTGCCGGATGAGCTCCTACAATTGCACATCATTGAATGATTAGATATAATTAATTAAAACCATGAGTGTATATACATGCAAAAATACATATAACTAAAATGTATGCTTAACTACTTTCCATTTCATAATTTTTCTATATAATATAGTGAAAAAAAAGTTAAAAATTAATAAATTATTAAATAGAAAATTACCATAAAAGAGAAAAGTGAAGGTGAAGCACAAGAGGACTAGAATTTTCATGGTTGAATTTTCTGGGTTGGTTTTGGAATGGTTAGTTAGGATGAATTGGTTTTGGAATGAATGTTAGAAGGGAATGTATCGGTATATATAGGCTCCAAGAATTGGAAAATTTGAGGACGTATGCTTTGGGTAGACTAAATAAGTTGTAGTCCATTAGCATTAACTACAGTGTTCCCTTTTTTTTTCCAATGGAAGACTTGAAGAGAAATGAAAATGGAATGGAAAAAAGAATGCATATATCTCGTAATCTTTTAATGAAATAACAGTGGAAATTTCAAATGGAAATTTTTAATGGGGTGAGAGTTGATTATGATTATGAAATCTTTAATATATATATATTTTTCACATCCGGATCAAGAGTGGTATTTGAACATAGCCCTTTCAACATGGGCGGCTGGAAATTTTTTTCAAAATTAGAGGATTAATTAATTAAGTATTGGAGGGTTAGATTTATTTGAAATTTAACTTTGCAATAAGAATTAAAATATGGCTTAATATATTGTTGTATCCTTAAATTTAGATTTTATTACAATTTCACTCCGATTTAAACTTTATGTTAATTTCACCCTGAATTACTTAGCGGAGACCAACAACAAGTTGGTCTCCAAGACACCGTACCAAATAGCTAGGATTCAGAGTTAGCTACAAATGGATGGAGTCAATTAGGGCTGTTAATGGTTCGATTGGAAGGATTTGTACAAATAAAATCAATAAGGCAATATGTAAAAACTTAAAACAAATGAAACCTATGAAGGCTACTTATAATGGGGTCCAGTTTTGATTTGTGGTTTGAAAATTTCTTATTATTATAAAAGAAAATAATAAAAAATAATTTATTATTAGTCTCTTATGATTAAAAAATTATATATATATATATATATATGCAAAAATATGAATAAATTTTATATTCTTTAAAAAAAGAAATTTATATTTTTCTTATTCATTGACATCAAAAGCAATTCAAATTTTGGAAAACCGATTGTGAAAAGTCTTAAATCAATTAGTTAGCATGGAACCGACATCATGTGAAAGTATAGTTAGTTAGAACATAAATTTCCAATTCATTAATTAATATCTTTTAAATAAATTTTATATACCGAACATTGCTAAATTTTATATACCGAACATAAATTTCCAATTCATTAATTAATATCTTTTAAATAAATTTCCCGTTTAATTTTATGTTAGAAGGAAATGTATCGGTATATATAGGCATAAATTCAGGTTTGAATTTCCTTTCACATTATTAAAAAAAAACATTTCCCAAACTTTTCATTTTTTATTGCATACAAATAAATAGTCCCAAAACAATCATGGACAAAATGTGATACGATAATTTGCTCCTCCACTACATGTGAAAGTGCTAGTCTTATCGTCATAAGCATAACTATAAGCTTGAGGTCATAGGTTCTTGAAAATCAGAGAATATTTCGACGGCGGACATTTCTCCGGTGTACTAAACTCTCCGGTGCAACAATATTGTGGTTGATTAAATGCTACACATGCACTCTTGCAAGCAATAACTCCACCTACTCCAGTAACTGCAAGTTCCGGTGGACAATGGGGATTCAAGTTAACCGGACAACTGGTGCTCTGGCACTCACCGGCACCAACGCCGCCTTGTGGGGTCACCGAAATGGGCAAGTTAAAGCCATCCACAAGACTAACATCATAAAAATCTTTTCCATTGTTTGGTGCTATAGTGAACTCTACAAGAGAGGCAGGTGGACTTCCGCCGATACCGTTACATTGGACTTGGCCACTGCCACAGTTTGCCGTGGCACAGTTGAACTTGCCGGAAGGGTCTGTAGTGCAACCAGTACGCGCCCAGAACCGGCCGCTCCATGGTGGCAGGGCGGTTAGGGTTAATGATGCTTTGGAGGCTAACTCAAAGCCAGTCGAAGACAATTGAGGGCCATTGCCTGCTAAGTTTGCTGGCCATATGGTGTAAGGGCAATTGTTTGTGATGGTGAACGTAGTTGCTTGAGAATCTGCATGCAAAATCAAGAAAAGTAATTAATTCTTGCAAAAAAATTAGGGTTTGGATTATTTAGTTGTGTTTTGGTTTTTAAATTGATCTCATAAATCATCATTGTCTAATTTTTAAATTAAATTCACTTCTAAAAGAAAATTCACAATCACATATTTGCTTTTAAAGAAACACTAATATTTTATAATAAAAGACATGTCTATTGCCAATCCATATAATAAACCAACAAAAAACAACTCTTTGGTTTAAATAACGGTATTTTTGACTATTGATAGAAAAAAAGAAAAAAAAATATTGATCGACTTAGTGTATGAATCAAGCTTAAAAATAACATATATATATATATATATATATAATTACTTATCATTAAATATGTTAGATTAAGAGCAAAAATATTTAAATCATTGCTTGGAAAGAGGAGATTATAAAGGAAAAAAATAACAAGGAGGTTATTTACTAGAGAAGAAGAGGACGATGAAGGAAATGCCAAATATTGCTTCAATCGCCATTCTTGAGACTTCTTTGGTAATTCCTTTTTTAAGATAATTTTTGTGCGTCGAGATTCGTTTTATGTTGGACGAAACCCTCATATATAGGTAGGGCATGCAAATCCCTACTTGTATATAGAGTTGCAAAAGGCAATTAGTTTAGCAAATCCCTATAAGCATGACCTCCTTATAATTTCCATTAGAGTGTGTCTTAATCTAGTAAAAAAAGGTAAACTTATGGTGTAAAAAAAATCTTCCTCCATAAAAACTTTGGAAAAAGAAAACCTACCTAATTTAAATTTGCAATCAATATATGCATTCTATAACGATTAGTTTTCTCATTTTAAGTTGGTTAGTTTCCTAATTTAAATTGGTTTGCTATTTTGGTAAGTATTATTTATTTTAATAAGTTGGTTAATCCAATTTTGCACCTTGTGCATATTGCTTATGGATTATACCTGAAATAAATGAATTCTATAAAATTTTATGAAATTTATTTATAAATTTAAATTTTTATGTTTGGTATGGAAAAAAAATGAAGAGTTCAATTTTACGAATTCAGTTCTATAATTTTGAATATAACTAAACTAAATTCTATAAAAGAAAGGTAAAATTTTTAAATGAATTTCACAATAAGATCTAATTTTATCGAACAGACCCTAATACAACAAGGTATAGAACACGTAGGCTAGTCAAGAATTGATTTGATTCTTATATGATTCTAAATATACTCTTAGGTGAATTTCTATAAAGGCTCTTGAGGTCTCCTTTGTTCTTTTTAAAATAGCTATTTTTGTTTGGAAAGCTTATCATTATGTATATATATATATAAAAAGGAGAGTTCATAGACTTTATTCAACGCTGATGTAACATTATTACACATTCCTTAGGCATTTCACATTTAATTTTTTAAATTCAATAATCATTATTATAATTCTTAATCTTCACATCTTTCTATTCAAATAGAAAAACAAATCTACGTTTCTATTATTGTCAAATCCTTCATCTTCTTCTTATTTTAATCTCATCAGATCTTTTTTCCTTTACATTTGAAGGAATTAAAATTAAAAATTCTCTTTCATTAGGGATGAGTTCATTGCATTCCCTTTTTACATCGTCTCTTTCCAATAGACTATAAAAACTCAAAAGATAATCTTTTTTTTAATCATGATCAAACATATTTTTATGAATTCTTTTTTTGTTTTTTCTTGGTGGAATATCTCAATATCGCTTCTAAGTCCTTCAACAATCTGGGTTGGCAATAGGAAAGCAAGCATGGCCACTGTAACGGGTTAAAAAAAAAAAAAAAAACAGCTTTGATGAATGTCCTCTCCGTCCCATTTAATCATTAAATAAGAGATTATGTCACGACCCAAAACCGTGGACCGGACCAGCACTAGCACCTAGGTAAGCTTAAGGCCTCCGAGACCCGTAGTAAGCTTAATCTCTGATTTTAACACCTTAACTATATGAAAATATTCTACAAGTTGGCCCATTATATTTTTAATGATTCAAACTATTACAAGGCCTTATTTCATTCAACTCAATCGTTCCCATAAAATTTTACATACACTTAACATTATTATTACAATCATAAAATCTTATCATAACTGCGGATTTTC